>JWZT01002056.1:8082-20177 GCA_000827895.1 Thelohanellus kitauei
TGTGTGAAAACCAAAAATACCCATAAAATTCATCCAAAACTACTTCTGGGTTCTAATAGTTAAATCTTTGGGATCTATAAGGTTTCCTAGTCATAAATATCTTTTAAATAATCACACAGTGGTTCTTTATGCTCAGAATCCTTAAACGATGTGGTCTTTTGTTTTCGATTTATTCGTTTCGTAACTGAGAGTCGTAAAATTTACCTGAAATGGCTACATTTTGGTTGTTTCTGGTCTATTTGATTATTGTTTATTCTTCAATTTTGTTCGGCATACAACCGAATAGTGTTTATGATCATCAACTGCTGTGGTGTGCTAAAGAGAGATCTCATGTTTATTCGCGTTTAGTTTCTATATTTGTGTGTTTGGTTTTTATTGTACATAAATTTCATCGCCTGTATTTTTTGAATAAATATTTCTTCTGATTGGGTTCGAATATGTATTTCGGCGATCAAATTCAGTATGTTTGGTTTAAACTCGATGGTCTGTAGAAAAATGTCAGAAAACCACATCTCAGGGCTCATATATAAATGGTCTTGTATTTTTTTTTGAAGAGGACCAAATATGGATGACTAAAACCCATTTCAAAAATATGAAAATTATTTAGACATTATTTGATTGTCAAAATATTAAATTCACAATCCTTTAGTAAATAAATTATGTTTTATCAAAACATTTAGAAAGACTCAAAATATATCGTAAAATGTATTATTATCGCTCAAAATCTTTTTGTCAACTTTAACGATTTTTGCAAGAGCATGAAAACATCTATTATAAATTTTGGCGAATTCAAAAATCCACATTGGCACATTCTACCAACCCCACAATCAAAGAATATTGATTCTATATGTCCATAATGAATAATAGTTACCTAATAAACCTGGAGATTCTATGATTAATATTTTTGAAGTACCCTAGTCCGGAGGTTCGGATGTGAAATTTTATGTTAAGCTAACACGTTTTTTTCAAATTATTTAAGCGCGAATTCAAAAATAATAGCATAACGTTAGTGATATTTGGTCATGCTTCAATCGTAGACTTTCTCCTCCAATTGTAGAATGTCAATTTCAGCGATCGAAGAAGTGTCGAGTTGTTGCTTGATCCGATTTCGAACATCTTCTATTGAGTATAAAGAGAACGAATCCTCAATAATTTTTCGTTTTTCGGCGTCCAGGTTCTGTTGATCAATCATCTGATACTTGAACACGATAAAAGATCTTCAAAACGGTTTCTCGTTTTTGGAGGAGGGTAAAAACTTGGGTGCGCAGCATTTCAATCTGGTTTCGAAACTCTTCAAAAGCATCAGCGTTTAGAATATGTGATAAGTTCTGAAGAGCCATGGAATCGAATTTGGGCTAAAATAAATTTGTCACGTACGAATTTGTTGACAAAAAAGATGAAGGCGTCCGTCACCAACACCACAATATTGGGATATCGGTTCAAATTCTTGAAACACTGCGTAATTCAAATTCTGACCCTGTACAAAGATTGGAGTGCTCTGAAGCACAGGGACTCAGTGGAATTGGTGGAAAAGAGCTTGTTTGACGTTAACTGATTAGACAAGTAGTTACTATATCAAATTGATTGCAAATATCTGCATATTTCAGAAACCGAATGGCACTTTTTTCGGTTCCTTGGGACAGAAGAGTGAATATGATTTTGAACTTTTCACCACTTATTTCCTGGTCAAACTTCAATCATACCAGTTCGGTGTTCACGATAATATTTATGGTTTCATCCAAATCCCGGAGATCTTTCGTCGTTTCTTTGACGAGGCTGAAATTCTCGTTCAAGGATTCACTGCTCAATCTACAGATTTTGTCTATTTACAATCAAATTATACTCAAGATTTGGTTGTAAATACGAGATGCATAATTCATCAGGTCAAAGCGGTCCAGAACCCTGGCTTCTCCGTTCCCCTTGTTGTCATCAATCCATGAGAGTATGTTTACCGATAGGTTCAGGATTTGTTGCTTCAGAGACTGGAATCACCAAAATCGAACTTTTTGTAACAACGAAATAGTTTTGATGAAATAGCAAGCAATATGAGCATGACATTTTGGATTTTTGGTAACCTCACTAAAAGGTTCGAATAAAATATCTAAATTACGCAGGTTTTACTAATGTAGCTTTGAGCCAAAAACAGTGGTAACCCTTCGAATTGTTCGAATACGCTTTTATAGTATTCTGGCAGATTATTCTCGAAATTTGGCGCGTTTTCTGAACAGTATTTCATCAAAAGAGATAAGCATTGAATTCTGGAATTACGTAAACTTATACATATTTTTTCCAAAGTAATGCACTCGTTTTGACAGATTTTCATAACCAAGTGAACTGTCATCGAAAATTTCATCTAGTTTAAGAAGAGGCTATACGATGGTATTTCTGGTTGAAGGAATTCAAAGTAGTTCGCAAGTATACAGATGTATCGGATTCCAAATCGTTTTTAGCGATTTTGCAAAATATCCTGAATTTAAAAGAAGTCACAAAATTAACTTAAATCTTGTGGATTTTATCATCAATTTTTGTTAGAATATTTTTTACAACTGATTCAAAATGAGATATTTAAATAAGAGGGCCGAAACCGTTTTGATGATTCGTATGCCCACGAAATTAATTCAATATCCTTTATTCATGGCATTTTATGAAATCCGAATACAAGAAACGAATCCTAGAATTCTGTCGAATCAAATATCTGATTTTATTTACAATTTATAATAAAAATCTACAAAAAATAAACGTCCTTGAATTCTATTTGATATTCAGACGATATATTACTCAATATTTCAATGGTTATATTTGATTTTCGGGTATGGTGAACATCATTGCGGCACATTGAACGGGATGTGAATATTCAAAATATATAGGCGCATTTTTACTCGTCCTTTGTCCAAGGATTAACATAAAATTAGACATTTAACCTGTCAGGTTTTAATTTAAGGAAGGGGATACCTAAAAAATGAAAATTTGCCAGCAATATTCTCAGAATGATTCCCGGAAAATATTATTTGATTAAGCCTAGATTAAATTACGAGGCTTGAATTCGTTAAACTTTACTAAGCCTCATAAACGATTAGATTTAGCAGGGATATTTTTAAAAATATCTCATCAAGAAAGGAAATCTGAATGCGTTTAATATAAAGGTGAGAAATTCATCAATTTTCATTTTTTAGAGACGCGCCTTAGATTTGGAAGAGCTTAAATCGTGTTTAAAAGTATCTATCATTAAGTTTTTTATCTAGTTCGGGTGTTAAATTGTATGGATGTGATCAAGAATGGATTTTTTCGGTTACTTTCGCTTTTTGGATACACTCAAGATTTTAAGATTGACGTAATGCAGGCCTTTGTAATATTTCATGCGATATTGTTAGATAATTCAATTTTAACATTTGAATCCTTGTAGTCAAGTATACAATATGGGTGGGTCGATAAACGGATTAAATAAGGTACAGTTTTGGGAAAGTTATAGTTAACTCATTTGAATATTAAGTCAGTAATAAGCAGGTGGTCTGGACGTATAATTAAATAGAAATTTTCGATTGATATGGAAATAGGGTAGTTTATTAATACTGTATGGGATTCTAATTGGAAAATATTCAAGATTTTATGGATTTAAAAAACAGAGCGCTTATTTGAGGTGTGATTTAGAGTTAATATTTTAGAAAATTAACATACTTCCAGATTCTGATGTAGAAATTAATGATTTGAATGAGATAACTATTGTGGGTATCTCTATTTTTTTGGTCATAATCATCTCCTTTAGTCTAATTCATTTTTGAGTAATACAGCCAACCGTGATGTCGTGAAACGCAAAAATTGTGGCCGAAATGAATTGATTTAACTATGTCAAACAAAAAATACCTTTTTAAAGTTGTCCACCTTTCCAGGCGTCATGTCGCCCTGGGTAAACCCGTAGGTGTTTATGAAAACATTTTCATCGTCAATCGAACTTAGATCACCTCACATTTACGTCATGAATGAAGATTTTCCTGTTGTATCGAAAAAGAAATCTGTGAGGAATTGATTGTTGTTGCGTTGCGTGAATTCCTTTTTATCGTTTTGGTAATGTCTGAACACAAAAAGGGTTTACAATTCCATAAAATGAATAAAGTAGGTTGTTTGAGACCAGTCATATGAACACAAGCTAAATGTGACGTTTTTCAAAATTTCTTCCGTTGTGGAAAGTAGTGACTGGTTTTTAAACAAATTACCTTATTGCTGGATATGTCATTTATTTTCCCGTGAATGTTTCTGAGGAGTGGAATCAAAGTTTTGTTCACAGATTTCATAATGTTGAGCATTTCCTCATCTTCAGGAGAGTTTTTGAGGTAGATATGCAAATGGGTCACTAGGTTAGAGATTTCTGCCAGCTTAACGATTTTGCTGTTGAACTTCTATGTAAAAGGAATTACTTGTTTCAGAAAGGAGTCCCATAATTGAGGGAAGAGAGGAATGCATTCCACTACAACTTGACTTATCTCAAAAAAGCAATAACAGGCTTTCAAATCCTAATATCGCGTGACGATAAATACATTTATTGAAGATTTGATCAATGAATTGGTGAAGGATTCCATGTTTTTGTAGAACGTCGATTTTTTGTCATTTTCGTTCTATAATAAGAAATGTAAATTTTATGAAACGAGTCACCCATTAAAATATTCAAAATATCAAATCAGAGAAAGTTAAATATGAGGGATCTAACCTTTCTAAACCGACCCAAAATACAATATTTATTCATTCAAATTTTAGTGATCGATTATCTGATAGATAACTAGCAATTGACAAACATGGGTTATTATATTTTCATCAGGTTTAATGTATAGTTTCTTGGAAATGGGCATTTTGAGAAGTTCCTGTTCGGCCAGATTGTGGCAATGTATTTTCAAGGATATGAATCTTCCTTAACATATGAATAAATTCCTAGGAGTATTTTGAAAATTGCTTTATTCAGATGGAGGTATTTCTAATATCTCTAGAAAAGGTTTAAATTTAGTGAAATAGATGCATAGATAACAAACCCTTGATTCTTTATGGTGGTATCATCCCTGAAAGGGTAAAATGAAGGTCCTAAATCATGTTTTATCTGTCCTAGAATATGTAGAGACTGATCTAAAATAAAGGTGTTTTTATGGAAATATAGTGATTCAACAAAACATATTTGGGATGAGTGTATTTTTATGCCCTCAATCATGAAACTAAGGCACGAATAGCGATCAAGGTAAAAATCATAAAATCTCGATATTAGGAAAGCCTCACTTTTAAGTGGGTAAATTTAAAATATTGCTTTCGATAAAAATAAACGATGTTATTATGCTGAGTTTTAATCATTTCAATTGGCTAATGCCTGATTATTTGTTTGATCAAATAAAATAATGGTTTCAAAGTACCTGAACGACTTTAGAAAGCGAGAGGATGTCCATCAGGGCGTTTATATTTCCTTTCACTTCATCGATCGAGTTGATTTCTTTTATTTGACAACTAACTCACTCTGATTCAAATAATTATTCATGAATGATTGACAACGATTAGTGAATACGAGGATTGTGGTTTTCATGTCATATGTAAAAAGGATTTGACAAGCATTTCGAAGACTCTGTCTATTTTTGACTTATTATCATAAATTATACCGAAATCTTTAGTATTGACATTTTCATATCCCAATTCATTCAGACACAGATCGTACTATATTTTTTTGGCGCCACTTACTGCCACATTCAAATTAAAATAGATATCGTTTAGGGTACTAATGCATTTTTCGAATTCCTTTTTCTCATTCTGAATCAAAAAGCTGACAAAATTTTCAAACAATCGAATATTCTTCTCGCAAAGGACCTAGTTAGATAAATTGACGTACAGGATTTCTAGTTGATGTTACGTTCATGATAATGTTTAACCTGCTTTTAGTGTCCAATTTAAGCTTTAATGTGCGGTCTAGAATCTCCGCGATATCAATCAAGGCATCCTTGTCGGTTGGGGATCTGAGGTAAATGTAAAAAAACCTGGAATACATTTCAAGCGCCTTGATTTGATCGTCCAAAACCGACGCTTCTATGCTTTTATTTCCAGTCACAA
Source organism: Thelohanellus kitauei (assembly GCA_000827895.1). Classification (NCBI taxonomy): domain Eukaryota; kingdom Metazoa; phylum Cnidaria; class Myxozoa; order Bivalvulida; family Myxobolidae; genus Thelohanellus; species Thelohanellus kitauei. Next base: position 14,155 of record JWZT01002056.1, read on the forward strand.
CAATAAAATCAACGATATCCCTCAAAAATGTAGTTATCTTGCTCTTAGGAATGCTATTTGTAGCCACTAATAGCTGGTGGGACATCTTGACCAGAAGTTGTAGCGGGTATTTTTCGAGAGCATTTGGTAATAAGATCACTACATTGGCCATCGCGACAAGTGAAAGATAGATGGACTCCACATGTGATTGGTTATCTTCTTTGTTTTGAGAAATCAGTTTGTCAAGTTTTCTGACACCGAATTCCGTAATCTTTAAAAGATTTTGGGTCAAATATTGGAAGATATATTCATATTCCGGATTCTTGTCATTTTCACGAACCGATGATTTCCGTAATAATCGCGCCAAGACCCTGAAAAACACTTCATACACGTTGTTCGTTTCGTTTTCATTCAATGCGTTTTGAAAATGTTGAACCAGTTTTCCAGATTTTTTACATAAAGAACTGAAGCATTTCACGTAGGCCACTAGAAGAAACTTTGACTCGGTGGTTTTGAGCTGAAATCAAGCCCAGAAAAACCTTCTCGATCAAGGTCTTGGTGAATTCGTCCATGTTATGTTCTTTAGAAACCTCAGACCAATTGTTTCTGATAAATAACTTAAATTTACGTTATTTGATGGTTCAACAAGAGAAGTGACAGAAAAGTCGACACGTCATCCTTCTGATCCTTTAAAAGCTCTAAGGCGGATGAGAATATCGTTTTTGACCCCTTTAACTTCTCGTAGACCTAAGTTCAACCTTTCGGCTACGTTCTTAGACAGACATCGTTGTTCCAGTAGTGCGGCATTGTTCCCAAACGTCGCTGCAATATTCTGGATACTAGCAATTTCAGCTGTACTCATCGATCGGTATAATTGAACGATTAAAGACTTTTAAAAACACTGCACCCTCGATTAAAAACTAATTGAGAAATTGGACAACTAATGATTGTTTTTATTTGCTCATTATCAAGGCAATTAGTTCAATTTTCATACTAATCAACGATGGTGTTAAATATCACCTAAAAATTCAAGGGATCTTTATGTCAAACGATCGAATCTTTTTTAATTTTCTTCATTAAAAAGTTTCACCACTAAATTCTTCCGATAATTTCACAATCAACCAATCATTTAACTCTTAATCTTCCAATTTTCAATACTTACTCAGGTCTATAGCGTCTAGAGTGGAAAAATAATTCCACAGTCCTGTTCTTCAGACAAAGCCTTGATTTCAACAATGATAAATTCGGCTGCTAAAATTGATATTCGTTAAGATTTGCCCAGTTTGAGCACCGCTGGCCCTATCATAACTTAATATCTATTCATAAATACCAACCATAAAGAATTTCTCTACTTCAGTGATGATACCAGCAGGGAGTGTTGTGTCAATTTTCTGAACTTATATGAGTTAATAAAACCATTGACCGTCTTCAAATTTCTCCGATCGGACTCCAAATAGGTTAATATAGGGACGATGACTGATTTTTACCTTATAAATCGCGAAATATTACCTTAAACTTCACTAAAATTGATTGTATATTTTTGAAATGAGTAACGAGGGCAGCTAGTGTAAATTTGTACAATTTAAGGAATACAAGATGAAAATGTCGCAATTTAGGCCTACCGTTTTTATCAGTTTTGTATCTTCCATTGAATATCTAGTGAATATTTTTAAAGAGAAATCGGGATTACGTCATATTTCAAATTGATTCCTGTCAGCTAGATTGGATTTTCCCTTAATTGTCTGCGATCTACTCAATGAGTTACATCGTAATCACATTGGCGACTATTACGAAAATATTTTTAGTATGAAAGGAGATTGACTGTATGTTTACAGATTTAAGAAAAGTTTCAATAAATTCAGTGTTAATATTAATGTGGAAAACAAGCTGCTAGGGAAGGTAGTCAAAGTAGACCGAGATACTTTTAGGAGTAGTGTCAAAAAAACCCCAATCAAATCAATCAACAGAGAGCAGACACTGTCAATTACTCGGGTTCAGAATTCTAAGTACTCTTTCAAAATAATGGAAGAACCATAAACAAGGGTATTTGGGGTATCTCCTGAAATAATAGGCAGAAACAAGAAAGCGATTGTAAAAACTGTCAGAACTTTGTTAAAAGATAAAAAAATCATTTGCCTCAGAACTCTTGTAACAGCAGATGATTAGTTGATTATATGCCTGAACCAGACTCGTAAAGTCTGGCTGTTTGAAAGAAAACATACTGATGACGATTTTCACTAGCCTTATGTCCGTGGCATGATTGTAAAAGGATCATCCATATTGAACTTCTTCCAAATGACTTAATGATACTCCAGATTGACGCCAATCAACTTGACTGTCAAGAGTAGGAAATAAAAACTATAGATACATCTATATATTGAAAAAATGACGCTTATTTGTAAAAAAAAAATGACAGCATACTAAAAACATCCCTTATTACAAATTGAATGACATTAAAAAAGGCTACCGATCCTATTCACCTGGTGTAGTTCCATCTGATGACTGCCTCTTTCGATTATTGCTGCTTTTGCGTGTGAAAAATACCATTGGCGGATTCAAATAAGGAATGTTAAAATATTTTTTGTCTAAATCCTTGGGTTTTTGTTCGAATGGCATCAACAATCTTTTAAAAATCGTCCAAGGCTTGTTTTTGAATATGATCTATATTGTATTATTCATCTTTAATCTGAAATAAACGTTCTGTTTCGATATTTTCAAACTACCTTTTTCGCCAAATTTATATCAGGACCCGCCAGTATACTTCATAATCCAGTGATGGAGATACACACTGATACATCTCAATGGTTCTCAGAGATAAATTTCCTGGAGAGAGTAATGATCTTCTTTATCAGAAATTATTTTAGATTGAAGATATCACTCAATTTAAAGTATTAATTCGATGTTTAGGCCTTAACTACTGATTTTCTTCTAAAACCTGATGATAAACATGCCGTAGAGTTCACTCTAAAGCCTCTTATTGTTTATTCGACATAACACTTTTATGTCATTTAAATTTACTCTCAGAGATACGAATATGTACATGTTTTAACTTTTCTGTAAGCTCATAACAGAGCCCTTGTTTCCCGGTGACATGTTATATATGATGTCCGAATAGGGAATAACACAATAAATGGAGACTGAATGTTTCATTGTTAATCTATAGTATTAATCTAAAGACATATGGTAAATTTTCTGGGTTCAAAGAATCTGTTTGGGTTCAAACAATTCACAAATTAAGTGATCGAAAATAGCCCGAGAGTGAAAATAACTTAGCCAAAGCCAGAGCAGTGAATGTTTAAGATTTAATGAGCTGAAACCTTTTTTGCGAGTGTCAAAAGATTCTCGTTCATCTACCTTGGCTCCCAGACAAAATGTAGTCAGTTTGTTGATAAAGATAGTTGAATTAATCAATAATTTGATTAATATCCAATTTGACGTCTAGTCAAAAACGTTTTCTTCCACTTGAAGAAAATTGATTTCAGCAACAGTGCCCAGTTTAGAGGGTATATTAGTGATAATATCCTCTAAATGTAAAGCCGCATCTGGATTAGTCACCATTTTTTGAATTTTGGGATCGATAATCTTGAATAAGTTATCGGTTTACCTCGTCTTTATAAAATATTTGAATCACAAGTTCTCTTTTAACATCCATAGGCAATTGATCGTCTCGGATCATTTCGATTTTCTGAATAAAATCATCCAAAGATCTTTGGTAGTGGAAATTACAAATCTTTTCCATCATATCCTTTTCGAGTTTGGCCTAAAATCACCGATAGATCTTTACTAATTTGTTGAAAAAGAAGATGAACGTGTCGATAAGATACACCACTATCTGGGTATGGGTTTTGTGTTTCTCAAAGCACTACATTTACCGAAATAAATACCACGAATATAATATCGATGGCAAGAATACAGAGGCTCTCTATGTCCTTGGCACTGATCAAATCGGTCGTAATTAACTGGTCATTAAAAACTTACCTGGTTAAACTGTTTTGTTAAGTTGAAATAGGGCAAAAAACGAACCACGCTCGGTGCCGAAAACGCATGTAAGATATAGTATATAATGAGAAAACATTCAACCATTATTTCCTAAAATCATTCATAAACCAACTGTAAGTGTTCGTATAATTAATTCTAATGAAAAATTGAACTCCTCCAATTTGGAATCTGTTAAATATTCGGCCATTATGTCAAATTTATGACCGTACTTCTCGCAAATAAAATCTGGGTCAGAAAATCGCAACATAGATTTGAATTGGTTAACTGTGAGATTTCGTTCATTGAATGAAAACGGTCCAATACACGACCTTCTTCCTGTAAACTCAATGCTTTGTTGGATTGGTACAAAGTATTTGACAGATCGTATAAGTTTTTCAAAGTTTTCTTATTGTTAGGAAACGAAACCTCGAGTATTCCTGAATGCAGTTTCAGAAAATCGACAATCACAAGTCTGTCAATCATTTCATGTTGATCGTTCTTGGTGAAAGTTTCAAAAAACGTGTCTGGGTCATAATAATCTCACTGAAATAGATTTGGCTCATATAAGGTTGTAGATTGTCAAACGGTTTCAGAATCGAGCGATATGATATGGTTAATCTTTTTTGGGACCCGTAAGCGTTTTCATTCATATAATACAATAAACAAGAAATCGAGCGTATGCTGTTTAAGGCGCATATTACATATTTTTTCCAAAAGTGTAAATACGCTTCGTCAGATTTTCGTTTCCGATCTCCTCGTTGTTGATAATGCAATTCCTATATTCTCTACAACTCTACTTCTCTTCTATCTCTTTTAGATTTTCGTTCAGCTTGTCCCGGGTATTTGTGGTAGTTATGACGTGGATTTCATGGCAGAATTTCCTAATATGTATCGTTGTATGAATTTAAATCATATGAAAAGGGATCAACTCGATATGAATAGTAATTTTATCTTCAAACTTCCATGCCATGTGCAGTTCGAAAATTGACTTTAATAGCCATGTTTATTTTCATAAAAATCAAAATACCCATGAAAAAACGGTTAAATAATTTAGGTTATTTTTAGGAGGACGTAATTTTAAATGAGTCCATAAAACATAAAAAAATATTTTTTAATTGGACTGGGGTCCCTCAATTAACATTTCAAAGCACCTGGGATCGTGGCTGAATTAAGGAAGACACGCAAAAACAGCATCTTTGTTCAGGAAATGAAAGTAATTTCAAAGAAGATTTATCTCATTGTTTAATCAAGGACAAAAGTATTATCTTGAAAAGATACAAGTTAAGTAGTTTCTTATCCGCTTGTGAATTCAAAAAAAATAATTGGTATGCTTTAACATCCACTGATATAAAACTGCCCCATATTGGGGAATCTCTGAATGAAAGGATTGAGTTTTATATGATATATACCTCACTGCCAATATAAAGCCCGGTTGAAAATTGCCTGTAATAGTACTGACACTTCTATGGTCGATGCTATAAGAGATAATGGTCGAATTCGAAGATAAACATTTATTATATTTCAAAACTACTCATTCTATTAAATTACAGGGATTATTTCTCAAAGGGTTGTTGTCTACAGACATTTATATGAATCAAGCTGAGAGATTCCTCCAAAATTGGTTCAACAATTTTAGGTCCTGGGTCAAAGATTTGGCTATTTTTATCACTCTCTGATATCACCAACATAGTTTCGGTTTGATTACATTGTAATAAATGATTTTTAATTGATAACCAAATAATTGGGCATCGATTTACTGGGATTTTTTTAAAAAAAGAGCATCCTGAAGTTAATACACAGACTGTATGAGTACTGATTGATCCTGTATATATTTAATTCAGAAATTTCATCTGTATACAAAATAATTCGACCCCGGCAATTTTGAAACATGAATCAAAGTGAATTGTGCCTAAACTTGCTTTATTTACCCTCATTTTAAAAATACATTATCTCTCCATTAACAGAGTCCCAAAAATATTGATCGTCCACTTTCTATGAATAAACTAATTAAACAAATGTTAGACTAAGTTACTCAAACAATAAGTTTAAAAAAAAGGCGTGTTTTT
>JWZT01002056.1:23611-41540 GCA_000827895.1 Thelohanellus kitauei
ATCCATGCGGTCAGCAGAAACGACGACGTGTGCAGATTGAGTACGATTGTGTTTCTGATCTATTCCTGTGAATCGATTTTGCACATTTTTTATAACCCCAAATAGAGCAGATATGAAAACAGTAATATGGCATCATCTAGATAAATTATAAAGACAAAGATGGTTTTTATCGACCTGGGGGAGGAGTACAACTATTCTTCGTCGTTATCGCCCTTACCTGAAGCCTATAAGGCTCCAGGTAACTAGATAATAATATAAGCAGGTTTATTATGAATAAAACCATAAGTTTGTGACACAATTTGCGTAATTTAAAGGTCATATATCACCAGTCAAAGTTCTTCATTTCACGGAGTAGTTTAAGGGAAGGATCTCGACGTAAAGTGGGGAGTATATGTACTAGTAATTGGGGTTTATAAGAAATTTAAAAAAGATGTTTATAATTTTTACCTTTTTGATGGGGTTAGTTTTCAGGATTTCAACCAAACCCTCGACTTTACCGGCACATTCTTCGATCGAGCAGTTATCTTTGATTAAAACATTGATGCCTTTGTGCAGACAATTATTGATTAGGGTTTGAGTAAAACGGAAGCATATGAAGATTTTATTTTTGACCCCATCGGCAAATAAAATCTGGGCGATACTACTGGTGGCTCTTTTAAGGGTATCTATCATCAATAACGGCTACCTATTTCATTAGCGGACTTGTGATCAGGTTTCCTTGGCATATATTGTTGGATCTGTTAATTTGAAAAGGTTACGGAAACGTGTATCATGAAATATATGTCAATACAAAATTGTAAATATTGCTCAAATTCATTGAAATGATGATTAAATAAAACCCGTAAATAATTTTCGTAGACTTTGGCGTTCTTCTCGGCTATTTCCTGGCTCTCAAAACAATCATACTGGATCGGGGAATGATGTCAAATTGACGAACAAGTTCAACCGGTCTCTGGTGTTCAGAGGAACATGAATAGTTAGCTGCATAATGTTTAATATTTCAACCATACATTCCTGGTCTTTCAGGGTTCTATAATGGGCCGTATTACCTAGTGAGGGTGTCTAGAACCTTCAGGTTTTCATCCATTATGTAAATTCCTAGATTCTTCTCGGTTTCAAAGAAAATATTCTGGTATGTTTTGCTCAGGAATTTGAGGATCATCTTCTCCATTCCATTCGATGCGGACAGCATTTGGAAAGTGAACGTGATCAGATTTTCAATGATATCATTTTCGAGGATTGTGTGCGTCAGATTACTGTCGCTAAACACGAGCGAAATGATCAATTTGAAGATGCGTTCAATATGAGGTTTTAGCGCCACCAGATTGTTTTCTGACAATTCTTCAAGTTTATTGACCCCATAAATAATAACTGAGTTCAGTTTTTTGAACGCATATTTGCGGATATACGCAAATTCATGATCATTATCATGAATTAATATTGAACTTTTGGAAAGAAGTCGATTCAGGACACCTAAAAAAACCGTGAAGACACAGTTGTTATTGTTCATTTCTAGTATCCTTTCAAATTTCTTCAATCATTTTCCCCCGTTTATGACAAATGGTGGTCAAAATCTTAGCATAACCATTCAGAAAGAATGGTGAACAATTATCGTTTATCTAATGACCAAAAACGTATACGTCATTGATCAGTTGGTCCATCAGTAAACCCAAATCGTATTCTGCTGATATTTTGTCCCATTTATGTCTATATTAACAATGAATCACTCTATTGAGTAGCTCATAAGTAAGAGACTTAAGAAACGCATAATCTCGTCATTTGGTTCCTTAAAAACTGATAAACTAGAAGCGAAAACAGTCTCAGAGTTTTTCAAATGGTCATAAATCTTATTTTAGCATTATCTTACAATTTTAGTGGATGATCGATGATCCTTGGTGGCTTTGTCATTGCCCAGAATCAAGGATACGTTTTTGATATTAATAACTTCAGCAGCGTTCATTGAACCAGTTTAAAGTCGATCGCAATTAATTTATTTTCCAATCATTCACTGATTGCTCAATTAATTAATGTAATTACGTTAAATACTCAATTTATTGTCAATTTTTCCAATTTAACCACATTTAACATTTGAAATTATTTTAAAACTAACAGTTTTTTTGATCACTTTAAAAAACAAAACAACTGAAATTTTGGCACGGGCTCCATATAGGCTGCCAGTGGTTCACTTTTAACAGAAACATAAAAATCTGCTCATTGTAGATTTTCGTGATACAATTTGACTTTTGCAGTTCAGAAACTGCCTGTTGTGCGCACCCTCGCTTCCCATTTGATTTCTATTAATTCTGGGGTTGCCAATATTTGGATATCGCTAAGTATTAAAAGGAGGCCCATAAAACAATTATTGAAGATATTGTGGAATGATATTTTCCAGAAAAGGCCATCTTTGATTATAAAATACCTATCTTCTTTTGTTTCCGTTTAGTCTCGTTTTACTTGCTTCTTGGGTATTTTACATAAAAAAACATAAAACTGTTGGTATGATTTGTAATAACCTCTTTTTTGAATAAAAGTTTGTTTTCAAATTTTTGTTTACCGCCATCTTGGATCCGCCGCTTGCTATAAAAGTGAAATTGTACCTTTCAGTGATATGATCACCAGACATTCAGTCAATTATGGTGGTTTCTGGAACAATAGATCGAAAATTGCTCGATACTAACCCACTAACCCCCCCTTTTGTTTATTTCTAAGTTAACCACGAATCAACACGTGGTGAACTAACATCTCCCCACAGTAGCTTTTAATAATCGTATCCACAATCATACCGACAGAACAAATGTGGAGAAAATTTGCAATTGTTAAAGAAAGTCATTTTTTGGATCACTCAAAGTTCGACGTTAATTTGAAGATTATTGGGCAGGAAACGATGTTGGAAGGGGCTGGAAAGATTCCCAAAACAAGAAAACCCTCGGTTAATGTTATTTTTTGATTATAAACTCCAGTTTGAATGAACCAAATGAGTGCTCTATCTTGATCTCAACTCAGGCAGATAGGTTTTCATGATTCTCTGCCATTCTAGTTAAAATTCTTTCAAACGAATTTAGGTAAATTCATCTCGATATTCCAAAATTTTCTTACGATAAGCATAAGGTTCCTAACCACATATAGACCTAAAACATCTGTTGTTGGAAGTTCACAGATGCTCCAATAAAACTTCAAAGTCAAATATGTTTGAAACGAGATCAAGATTGCAAAACTTTTGATATCTAACCTGTTTCTGTTGCAGCAAAACTTGCGACTTCAAACAATTCTATAATCTTGAATATTCCTCCTAATGAACTTATTTGTGGCCCATATGCTTCTGATTTGATACACATTGACTTAAGATAAATACATTTGGAAATCATTCAACTTTAAAATGATGGTTTGCTTTAAGTTTTGCCATAAAAAAATGCGTTAGATTTCGTAATAAGTGAATATTATTGGTGTGAATTTTGAATCGTTCAAACTATTCAAATTTGAGACGTTATCTGTCTGATATTTCCTCGACAAAAAGTAGGTAAATTTCATGAATNTTTTTTAGGATCTGAGCCATGGTTCAAGATAGCCTTAAAACGTGGGTGATGGTATTTGTATATTCAGATCGTTCTTAAGAGTGGTTTAGTTATTGTTATGACGTCTACTTATATATGGGATAACCATGCAGTTAAGGAGGGTAGAATGAGCAAAATCATAAAATCTGAGCTATAATAAATGGGATTGTATTAATATATTCATTTTCCCCTAAATAGCCAACCCAAGGCCGTATACTGTGTCTGAAAAACTCCTGAGACAACCTAGCGTTCCATAAGAACTGGTCATAATTTATGAAACTAATGGAAAATATTCTTATGATTTTGTGGCTTATTATATCTTATTTTGGCGTCGACAGGGTATCGCCTGATCTGGCAAGTTTAGAGATTGTGTGTGACGAAACGAGGGATTGTTTCAAACATGAAAAGAGTTCGGAGTGCCAAAATGCGCCTATGTTTGGTTGGAATATTAATGGGATTGATTAGAAGCAATCAGGGTGATCAAATTCTAATTTCTGTGATATTTAAGTCCAGTGGTATCAATTAACTGATAAACATCGTATTTTGACAGAAATTAGTTTTATTGTAAAAATTATATAACGCAAATCCTAATTGCTATTTCTCGTTTAATAATTGCTCGAATACAAATTTTAATTGACTTCTCATTATCGATAATTTGGTGACTTTGACCGTTATAAAATTAACCCTTAATGGTTTCTGAACTCGGACAAATTGAGAATATTGCCGCTGTGTTTGCTGATGAACACGCTTCAGAATCAGAACGTAATCAAGCTCATCAAGTTCAATTTTTATGACCTTAAGACTTATCAAATTCTCAAAAACTCCAGCACGATATTCAAAGTAGTGCCTACTGTTCTAAAAACCCATAAAAATGAGGTCAGTGTATACCTTTGTTTCGACATGCTTACCCACCTAATCGAGTATGCCGTAATAGTGACTAGAAATCGATGGGATGATATTTTAAAGGACAAGAACATCAATGACTTTATTAGCGAACTTTTTATATCGGTTTGCCGGAATCTGACCCTAGATATCGTTTCCATTTTGTCGGATGTTGATCGCTGGGTTCGAGAGGGTGATGTGTGCCTTTATTTCGCACGATATCAAACTTCTGATGGTTATTCACGAAGAAATTATACTATCTCAAAATGTTGCGTTGTTTGAAAGTTATATTTACATGATTGATAAACTTTCGAATTCGTATTACAAGTCTTCAAGTATTGATCCTGAAGAATCGCGCGCCATTAAACAATTTCTGGACGATAAAATTAAAGCCATTATTCAAAAAGGAACTGATATCTTGAAAACGTCGATAAATTCTGATGTCGATATCGAGAAGCGGATGACTAGAATATTTTATCCGATATCATCCATTATCTTTAGGGATGCTGATTGGCCACCCAAAGTGTTCAGCACAGCCAGTCTAGTCAAGGCGGTGGTTCAGATCACATTTTATTCACTAAAATTGTTTGAAGATACTCTTCCTTCAAAAATCTTAAAATTTCTACAAACTTTAACACATTTTGGCCTCAAAAGTAACCCCACGGTCATGAGTAACATTTTATCATTTGATAATTATAAAAAACTGTACCAGTTTACAAGGTACATGATCGTTGAAACCAGGGAACAGACTGATGAAGCTGTACTTTTTGAAATTGTGACTCTTGTGGACCTGACGATTTATACCAACAAACAGACTGACCTGGTTTTGAAAATCATTCTACAGGTCACGAAATCAAAGGAACCAGTAAGGTGATGACGTCATTAGTTAACCTTATTATTTATTTCTCAATTATTTAACGATTTTATGGCCTATTTATTGACCAGCTACGTAGGGAATTTCTACAAGTATATGACACTTATGGTGTCAATCTATTTCCGGATGCACATCGCGATAGGTACTTATTGATCAATATCAGATAACATTGAGAAGTTGAGCGGTCCAAAATTATCTTCAGACAACCGGAGGGTTATAGGTAGGTGAATGACTATGTCAGAAAACCTAAAGGTGCAAATGAAAAAGATATGCGAAGGGTTATTCCCTGAAAATGTTTCTAATGTTGCGGCTATGTGCTGGAATTATACTCAAACTGTAGTGGATGCATGTATTCTCACTGGTAATTTATTATTGTAAAAGATGATCCAAATGTTCAATACTGTACAGGATATGTCCATGCTCTAAGGGAAATCATTATTACGCACAAACTTTTGCAGGTATGTTTTCTAAATTTTCGCATTCATATATTTACTCAGATAATGATCTATCCCAAAGCAGAGCGCTTTTTTACTATCGGCTAAAACCGGACAGATTTCTGCTGGGTTACATACGTGGATTGTGTAGCTGCAGATAGGTTATAAAAAAAACCAAATAAAACTTCTGCTAGGATCGAGGAGTAACATTTGATTTTATTCAAAAAATCGTCAATTAGGTTAAGATCGGCAGGATGACACACTGGTCATTCGTTTGTTTTTAGGGTTTTGGCGCAGAACGTAAAAACCCTGAAAGATGCATTTATGAAAGGACTTTAAGGCAATGAAAATTAAAAAACTGTTAACATTTAGAGGACCTTTTCAAAGCCATGTATGGGTGTGGCATCCTGCCTCCGACAATTCGGGTAGTGTTAGACTCACATACGCTCAGCAATCACCCCTTTCTCATCTACTCTCCAGGTCTACTTTACTAAAGTGGCAGTCGCTCGCTAGGAAGGAATCTCTTGTGATACATTCCATTATGATTCAATATAACCGATTGTTGGTGACGTCACTTGTTGCGTTATTCAAAATGATGACAAGGAATATTGTTTTATAAAAATCAGTGAAGTTATCCGCCAATTGGTTGTAAATATTTTGAGTGAATTCTCGATCCGAAAATTTTTGATAATAAATACTATTTAATAAAATTAACAAATAGACATTCAATAAACTGTATTTGGACAAAATGAAGACGTTCCAGATTTTGATCCACTCGTACCTGAATTCAGAAATCAATGTAATCGTTTAGGGTCATAGAATATCAAAACCATGTTCTGTTTCTTTGAAATCAGTCAAGTTTATCTGGAATACATGCCGTTATTCCCAGAATTCTACGGGTCTTTTTTCGAGAAAGTGATTTTTTATTTATTAAGATTGAAAATCTGACCGTCAAACTCAATTCCTTAGCCCTAGAAGTATCGATTGTTTTGATATAGGTTGATATAAGTGATACTGATACTATTTTTTGGCTTAATGAAGCTAACAAATCGATTTTACAGTTTTTAAAACTGGCCTATTTGACAATGAAAAGTGTGCCTGACTTATTTGTAACATATTTTATGGGCCAGGAATACCTTAAATCGATAGATAAGTGTTTAAAGTATCTCACTGGTCATTTATGGCAAGATAATAGCAACCTGATCGAAGCTTATCGACTACATATTCAGATGATAAAGCTTCAAAAACTGTCTGATGACGAACCCAAAAGTGGCCAGGTTGCAAACAGCGAGATTGTTCAATCGATTGACGAGCATTTTTCGCCGATTTTTAACGATAAAGCCTTGTTGAGGTAAAGTTTTGAATATTATTGTAGTTTGTTTGATAGCTATGATAATTTTGTTTATAATTTCGGATTAATGGACGAGAATCTGAGTAATGATAGAATCGAAAATCTTAAAAAGGTACCGATGCCTCTAATAATCGTTTTATAATTTAATATGCACCACACTTGTACTATTCGAGGCGCATAGTAATAACGTGAGCGTTTTTTTGATATTAGTGGAAAGATTTGGTGAAAATCAACTGGGATTCACAAGAATATCTGTATATGACAAAATTGATTTTTATTTTTGACAAAGTATGGAAGTATTCCTACCTTTTACCACAGTTACTTCTGCCAAATTTTATCGGAAGATTCTGATAAAATTAAACCTCAGGAAGTTGAGAGGATACGGGATCTTCTTAATAAAAGAATATGTAGTAAGTTTTTGTTCATATGTTTCATCTTTAAAAGCTATCTATTAAAAAATTTTCACATCATTTAAACCATCTACAAATTTGTAAAAAATACACTCATTTTGTCAATAGTTAGATGAAGCGGGATTTCGAATCGCATCTTTCATGCTTTTGACACTGTTAGATGAGTTTCATATCGTTTTACATTCTAAAAATTTGTGATAGGCCCTTACAATCTCCTGATACTGTAATAAACTTCTCACGTCTGCCAAGAATCGTTTCAGAAATGTTCACAGTTTACAAAAGGGTAACCCGAATGGAATGTAAAACCATTCGGATTTCCTGTAAATGAAATCGCGTTTTATAATAACGTGACCAATATAAAATACAAAAAAGTTTTCTCGTTGATTTTGCACCAATAAAATTCCTCAAATGGATTATCACTGTAAAATACGAAGACTCAATTTTTCGTGTAAATGATTTTCTAATTTTTCAACCGCATTTTTCGATGATTTTGATTGATATTGAAATACAATGAAGATCATTGAAATTCTTCGAAAAAGAATCTTGAGTCTAACAACTGCATCAATAATATTTCTAAGACTGATTCCTGTAGTTTCGTAAGTTCAACTTGAATTTCTGAAACTCAGGGACATTGTGACAGATGAAAGATTAGTGATCGTGAATGAACCTCATTTCAAACACGATGAAAATTTACGAGGTTTTTAACAAACTTCTGGATCAAAAGACATTTTTATATTTCTGCCACAAACATCCTTTATTTAGGAAATGGAACTACTTGTTCGGAAATAGTTTTTGTTTGCCTTTGCTTTGATTCATGAATTAGAAACGGCAGAGTTCGTGAACATGAATACATTTTTATAATCTTAAATTTGAAGGTTGAGAAGAAATCAACTAAAGCACTTTTTCAGTTATTCAAGTTTAAAAAACAGATCTTTCGGGGATCGGAAACTGAGATTTTTCAAAACTATGAACACTAAATATGTTTATGGGTCATACAATATGGTTCTCAAATGATTTCCCTTTTTACTATGGCATTCTATCTAATCCCTCTCTGATTCTGGTAGCATATACTGTACTTTCCGGTTTATATGCCGTGGTTGTTTCCCCAGAATTTGAACTTTGCGGCTTATAAGGGTGCACTCTATACAAAGGAAAATACGGTAATCATAATGTTTTTTTAAATATTTGACTCCGAAAAATAGCAGACACGTGCAATATATTTTATAATAGACGTTACTGTGATAATTCAGCTTCCTCCAGATCAACAATTTCGATCTTTATTTCACTTAAAATAGCTTTATATGGAGCTGGAACATTTGTTTCAGGTTCATATTCGCTTAGAACAGCGGCATCAGACCCCCAAATTTGTTTATCCAGGAAGCAATTCGTATAGTTGAATTCGACCTTGTTCTAATAGTCTAAAATACCTTTTTTATTCATCTCAATGAGTAATGACACGTGTCTACTTACAAATCAGGCCATATCGGGCGGTAGAGGGGTTAGGTAGGTGGTTGTATCGATGGGGAATGATTTATATATCTGAAGAATAAATTAGAGTTGATCTTATGTTCAAAGTACATCATAAAGTTCTAGTTTGTTCATTTGTGTTTTTGATAACTAATATTTAATAATAGGCGAAATAGAGGATCCTAGCCTGATCATATTTCATGATTTAAAGAGACGGATTTATAATATCGGCGCCAATATGTAAGCAGAAATAATGTACAGAGTCACCTCGATTTCTGTGTTGTTGACATTCTGTTCCAAAATGTTCGTTGACGCTGATGATTATTTTTCTGTGTACTGCTACACACAATTCTTTCAACCGTTCTCGCATTTACCCGTTTATATGTTCGAAAAATACATCAGTAACTCGTAATAAAACCAGCAATCTCTTTCGATAATCTCAGCAAGGATATAGACAACCAGAAACTACAACACCTTTTGATCATCAACAGCGCTAAAGTGATTTCCGGATACCTAAAGGTTGGCCAATTGTGACGTAGATTCTGGACACAAAATTGTGGAACTTCTCTCAAAGTTTACAGAAATCATCCGGCAGTGATGGATACCCCGAAAACAGATTCAATGAAACGGATAAGGTTGAGGAATATGATGTTTTGATATCCTGTAACATGACATGTTCCAAAATCATAAGTTGTGATGTCTAAAAACAGACAATATTGTCCTGAATAATCTGCTGTCGATTCAGGAAGGCGAGATCTTTAACATTGAAGACATCGATTACATTCTACAAAACATCCAATACTCTCTCCTGTTAACCCATCAAGTATTTGGGAATCATCACAGGATATGAGTCTACAGATCTTTGAAGTCATATTCAAATTCATTTCTCTGGGAACAGAACAAACCATTCTTAGGTTCTTGAAGTTTGTGGACATTTTCAAGCACCTCGATGTTCGTTTTATGATCATTAGATACTGGTTAATGATATGGATTCCGTAAAAATCGAAAAATTAACCTACCTAGCGGTAAAATCGCTGACTCACGTAATCGGAATCTTATTCAGGCATACAAGAAACATCGAAAATCGTACTCGGTTCTCATATGTCTGCTAGATTTTTATATTTTGTTCATCATGAAGATGGTAACGTTAGTGATGACCAGAACCTCTATTGTCCGGATCTGCATACGATCTTGTTCAAAGTGCATCACGTGCCAAATCGTGAGCACGTTGAACAAGACATTGAAGTGATATGCGACAAAAATGTCTCGATCAATAGTAAAAGGGAAAAGATGTTGAATTTCCTGAATAGCCAAGACGTAAATGGGGTGTTATTTCAGAAATTTGATGACGATTCCCGAGATGCCTTGCAAAAAATTGAGAGGATGATCAGATTTGAAAAATCTAGGGACCGATTGCTATCGAAACTCAACTCGAAATTTCCAGCCGAAATCGATATCATTCAAATCAAAGATAATTTGTGCTGCTAGTTATAATCAGAAACTTGCCATTATAACACGATATTTATAATCTGACTACGTAAATAAACTGCATTTTCCCGTCCTATTATCCCGTAAACCTGATTTCATTTCCTCGGGCTTGAATGAAATTGGGCCAATTCAACCAAGAACTGCATCATCGTCCAATTTATGATATTGATGTTTGTTTTGGATAAAACACAGCTCCTAATAAAGTTTATACTTGCTCGGTGTCATCACTCAATGTTAGCTTTTGTGATTCAGAGACATTTAAATATTTGTGGATAGCCCAGTAGACAACAGATATTTTCTGACCAAAGAGCAAAAAGCGATAGGGCCCAAGTGTTTCATACGTTTGATGCCAATTTCGAATGAGCACATAGATTTTGACGTTTACTTCAGTTTTAGTAGAAAATTCATCATTAAGAGGGTATTTAGAAACCTTAAAATTGAACATAAAATACTGAGCGACAGACTTAACCAGGTGTGTACCTTTGGAGGCTAAAATCAAACGGTTTTGGATCATTTGTGTATATGGCCAGTCACTATGTTAATCAAAAAGTAGGTACCTAAACCAGGATTTTCTGTTGATATTTTAAACGTCTGAATCACCCACGATTCGTTGAAATATGGACCTAAAACCATTGGTTTTGAGTTGATAGAAAGGAAATTGGTAAAAAATGAAAATAAGATTTTGATCATATCCATGATACAAATACCAATGAATGAGATATTAAGTAAACCTCCAGATGCCCAAAAGCGTGCCAAAAAAAGCAACGAGATTGAATATTGATAATAACTATTAGGTTCATAAACATATTAGTTCTAAAATCAACTATCATTTGATGGATGAGTTAAGAAATTCTCTTCTCGTGGTATAGAGTTCCTTGTTAAAACTGCCGTCATCCGATGAGATGTCTGGTTTAAGTGAGCACAATTTGGGAGTTGGATAGGGATGGTTTTGCTGTCCGTGGCTTGCAGTCTGGGAAGACAAAGCCATAAGTTTATTAATGATGGAACCCAAACATTGTAGCCAGGCCGCCCATTGATAATAAAGTATTATAGGAATGATAATACAGAGAAGAGCAACAATGATCTTAAAAGTGTTGGAAATAATGACAGCAGAGTCGTGCAAACACTCAAGTTCTTCAAACTGCAACAAAAATGGGAAGGAGAGTTTCTGTTTTGTCAAATGGCGTGTGATGGTTATGTATCCTCCAGTGCTTGAACGAATGATTTGAAAGCATTTGTCGATCTTGAAAACGATCACTGTTTGAACAATGTTTTGATCGTAATGGTACGAAGACTCGATACAAGGTAAGTCAGTTTTGATTTCTAACTCCTCGCCCTTTTGTAGTTGAGTAAACCGAATATCATCGAAACGACATCTCTTGATGTTGATGGGGGAGTGTGAATGATCCAGCGACATTTTGGGGAGAAAGAGAACAGTTTTTGCAAATCTAGATATTTCAACACCTTGTTGATCAATAAACGCAGATACGATGGTGATGTTTCGGGGTTGAATGGTGGTATCGAAATCTTGGTGTTCAGTTGGTTTTATGAGACAACAAATATGGCCGGTTTTGTAATCGACGCCCTCGACAGCTTTAAGAGGTATTCGGTCACCATTTTCAATTGAACAAGTGAACGGATAGCGAGGAAACTGGGCAGTGGTCCCCGGCTTTAATTCGGATACGCTTTCAATGGCAAATGTGTAATTATGGCCATCCTCAGTGATAGGGGAAGGGGCATTCTCCGAAAATTTTGACTCTGAAGGTTCGGATACGCTGATTTTCAGAACATCGTAGGTTGATGCCTCGTATTTAATCTGCAAAAGGGTTTCACCAACACCAAATCCCATTATTACCCATGAACGATTATCCTTTTGATGGCATATGACGATGTCAGGAAGACTAAATTCAATTTGGGCAGGGTCAAATGTGGGAAGTTGAAATGTAATCATATCGCCGATCGAAATTTGAGTATGATTCAAAGCAAATTGCTTGCCCACTTCGAGTACAATGCGAGTAGTTTTTGAGGTGATAGACTGGTCGATAAACATGTACGCTTTGCCGAGGGATAACCCTCTGACCTTGAGGTGCATTTCTTTCACATCCAGTAATTCGATGATGCCCAATGGACTAATGGATATATTCAAAAACGTGTCCGGAACATACTTGAAAGCTCTTCCATGCGAATCGATGGCTACAACGCCGTAGGAAATTTCACGGCCAATATGTAGGGCATGTAGGTAGTTTGGATTTTCAGATGTGTTCTTTTGAATAAATATCTGAGCAATTTCTGCAACCTCAACAAAAATTGACACAGTTTCTCGATGTTGAATGTCTTGCCTAGAGTCTTGCACATCAGCCACCAACAGAGCATAAGAAGGGTATGTAGTGGCAGTTAAAATTCCCTTAGAATCGATCGAAAACCCCGGATTAGTTTTATCTGTGAAACGAAAACTAACAAACGAGTTGGTGAATAAATTCCGAAGATCGTACTTAATCCCAGTAGGGATTAACACTTTGTAATTACACAAAAATGGACTCAAATTCCGCAAGATATAGATAATCTTAGAAGCTTTTATTGAGATGGAGCGTTTTGATGCCTCTTGCCAGATCTTGAGATCTACTTCAATATCAGACGATCCCTCTTTTTTCATTGCCATAAGAACTTGGTCGCCAGCATCGTCTCCGTAAACTTCAAAAGCCATGTGGGATGATTTTTCGACACTCCATTCAATGTTATAAACAGATGACAATGAAACGTGACGCGTTATTGCACCAAAGCGGTTAAATATGACTATGCTGGCCGGTACGGTTGTCCCTTGATAGTATCTATTGTTTGTTGTTTCAATCTCAACCCTTATTGCTTCGGAGATCGATAAAGGCACGCTATCGCATGTGTAAATCTCAAAAGGTTTGGAATCCATTGAAACTACGCACGCCGAGATTGTTTCTTGGCAACAGGAGATTGAATTTAGGGAATTATTTGCTGAACTAAAGACAACACAGTCTGTGGAAACATTGAAAACGGTCTGCACGTTAAATTGAGGGCCTCCAATTGTTCGTAGCTTGATCTCCATTCCAGGAACCATGTTTATCATACGTGGTACGATCTGAACATCGTCGTACATTTCGATTTGACTATTTTTGGATTTGACTGATTGGTTAGTTACCAAACTGACCTCTACAATAAAATCGAGAAGCATTGGTGTAAAAGAGCAAAATTTGTAGACGATATGATGATTTTCGTTATTCAATCCTTTAACAATCTCGTCAGGCTTGTCATGCATAAAGTTGAAATCCACCCTGATAAGATGTTGCTCCTCATTCGGCACAATCTGATCCAAATTGTTATAAACAACGACCTCGACCGGGGTAGAACTGTTTGTCAGGTGTTTGTGGGGATGTTTGACTTCAACTCGACCCAGCGTGGTAACATATACTTCCAACTTAAATGGCTTAACATTAGAGCAGATATCAGAGAATGTTATCACTTCGAATCCTGTCTTGAGTGGGGTGATTTCAACCAGTGATCCCTTGTGTTTTATTTGTGAAATGTTCCTTTTTTGGCTGATTAAAATGTTTCCAGACCCTCCATGAAATTTCAGAGATCTTTTATTGAATTTGTAACTCAAAAGAGAAAGACTAGACAGTGATAATTTGAGGTCAGACGCAACCAAAACTTCAAATACGATGCTGAAGGAATATTTCTCAACCTTGGGAGAAAATATGACCATAATTTTCGCATGTCCACGATAAACTTTTGGGGAAATCACCAAAATACCAGAGATATTCATAACTTGATTGCTAACAGGGGAAGCTATACGAGGAAAAGATTTAATGACGCCGAAACTCGGTAAGAAATTGAATGAAACATTGAAACCGGATAGATCGTCAATTAAAAATCCATCAGAAGTATGAACACTAAATTTAACCTTGTTGCGATGTGAGCTTAAAACATAAGGACTCGAGGAACATCTAGGATCGTTATTTAAGGGATGAACAGTCAGTTTAAGATTTTCGGGCTCTAAACAAATAAGTCTGTATTCCACAATATCACGATAGGCTGTAATCGAAGAGTAAGAATACATGGAGGTGAAGGTGATGTTCTCTTGTCCCACTTTAACGCATTGAAATCTGAATGATTCTATTCTCGAGCCCAATTCATATAAATTTGAGGAGTGTAGTTCAAATATTCCGGAACTTGATAGATTAACCTCGCTTTTGGTTTTCTTTGAAAGGACAGAAAGAGGCCCACCAGTCAGATTGACAATGATGAAAGACCCTGGTATCGCATACTGTGTTTGACTAACCACTTCGAGTGGGCTGAAAGCGCAAATGCGAACGTTTGCCGAAACCTTATCGGATGTATTCAATAACGTGAGAGTGACCACCGAGCAGCCTGGAGCCTGGGATACGAGACAATAAGAATAATAACCAACGTCCTCCTCGCACAGGCTGAAAAGGTTATCTGATACGTTGATTTTGAAGTACCCTTTATGGAAATGAGTGATCTCGACATCATTTTTGAGATCTGGGTCGTATCCCAACAGTTTTACATATAATTGGAATTGTTCGAAAACAGGATATTCTGATTTTTCTGTTAACAGAGAAATTTTTCTGACCGAAAAGACTTTAAGGATAGCGGAGCTGGAAATATATCTGTTCATCCGATCAGATGCAGTAATTTTGAAGACGCCGGACTTGGAAGGTGTCAAAAACTTTCCGTCAAAACGGTCAGTAAATAGGCTTAACAAGCTGGATTGCCATGTATACCTCCCAGACCCACCAACAGCATTGTAAGAGTAAAAATAATCATTGGACGATAAAAATGGTATAACCATAATCTCAGGAAGCACTTTGATACTTCCGATAACTTCGATTTGAACGTTCGACGTTAAGATTTCAGATAAAGATATATCTTTCTTATAAATGCTTGAAAATCGATCAATGGCCACCTCAAGATCAACAAAACCAGTTTCTGCAGCCAAAACTGTAACATTTAGCCCATAACGGCCTATATCGGTTATATTTAAGCGACTGTTTGAAGGAATTATATTGGAATTGAAGGAAAACTTTGAAACATTCAACAAGTGGTCGTGATGATAAACTTGAATATTTATGAGATATACCCGGCCAAGTTCGAATAGCCAGTTTTCTTGACCTTCACACGATAGAGTTATATGAGTGGGATCTACAACATATACGAGTAGCTGAAATATGTCAGACTCTTTTGGGCGGTCTTTTCCTTCGGTTAACGAAATAATTGCTTTACCAACTGATTGGGCGATGATTGTCTTGTAATTTGTATGAATAGAACAAACGCTTGTATCTGAAGAGTTTAACGTGTAGGTCTTTGGAGATATTTTAATTTCATCCCGTTTGGACTTGACAATCCTTATTACAGAAACATCATAAAAGCCACCAGTAAGATAATATTGAGTATCTGATGGGTCGAGTGTAATATACTCGCGAACTAGTAATGAAACGTTGGCTTCGACATTTTTATAATGGTCGTCGAGCATTCGAACACTTACAACCACTTCGCCTTTGAAAAGCGCCTCTAATAAAATCATATTTCCACGAGATCCACGGCTCTCAATATTTGCAATAGAATCATGTATTTCGTAGTTGGACGGTTGAAATGGGACTATGGAAACTGGCGGCCGAGTTCTGCAGTTATCGCAACTAACTTTCCACTCAAATAGAGCGCCAAAGAGTGAACTGAACACATTTCCGTAATTATCGTACGCGACAACTTCGATTTTCTCCTTAACATCCCCAATGTATAATGTCCGTCTCCTTGTAACGATGTCAAATTTTCGGATGCTGTCAACGAACACGTGGGCCTTGAATGTCATTCCAGTAGACTGATCGATGAACGTGATAACTGAACTCTCACGTGAGTTGTAGGCTGATACAGAGGTCAACCTAATGGCTCGCACGCACTCAGTGCGGTATTCTTGACTAAACGAAGACTCGATTGGTTGAATTTTAACGACATCGTCCCTCGTGTTGGACACTCTGAAGCACCCCCCATCCCCGTGGACCGCCAGATCGTATATGACCGGTTCGGCGCCAATAGAGGTCGTTGGTAATAGGATGGTGGCGGCACTCAGAGTGTGTCCCCATCCCCGTGTGGTCCCCAGGACCAAGACTCCAAGAATGTAACTAGATATTCGCATATGTAGTTAATTAAGAGGAAGGCACTTCACACGAGATTGGGATATTCAATGCGCATGTTTCGCTAATATACCCACCTTCAGAAAAGCATTACTTCACATTTAAACATTTTCAGATCATGATATTGTGTCAAAATATAAATTACATCCTAATCGCCATTCATTGTACTTGCAAGTCCATCTTCACCATACTTGCTAATTCCGCGCCAAATGTAATTAGATTTTTTGTCATTTATTAATTAAATTGACCGCTCAGCGTAGAATGGGTTGTTTTGTTAGCGTTTGCGCGCTTTGATTGCTTTGAGGTAGGATTAAAGTTTATACGTATGTAGATTACAATCTGCATTAACTGGCTTTTTTGTACATTTGATGAAGATATACTCTCCGAAGCTTGCCAGTTTTATAACCAGGTAAAGACTGTGAAGTTGCTTTGTTTCAAGTAACTTTACGTTCCTGGTATATTTGGGTGTATGTTGGGATCGTGTAGGGGTTACATAACGGTGGGAGAATGACTTCTAATTTGTGACCATAATCAAATTTCAGGCTTGTGAACTTTGGAGGTTCTAACGCCGTTTTATGAGATACGTTTAATATTTTGTTCTTTACTAGGAATCATCTCTGTTCATATGATCCTAGTTTTGGACTTCATATTTTTATAAGCCTCTTAGGTTTATCTATTAGTATTGGTTGATCAGCATGGTACAAAAACCCATTATTGGAGTTCTATAACATCTCATGCCTATGCAATTGAAGTATTCTTGAAATTTTTGTTTTAGACCAAAAACAGCTACTGTAATCAATAAAATACTATTCAAAATTACCAAGAACTAACATATTTTAGGAGCATCCGAACCCGGAATCAATGGAGTGAATGAAGAAGATGAAAGAAATGTAGCCTATTCTCCGATTTCATCAAACAAAAAAATCCTAATTTGCTGGATATTAACATATATTTTTGTGTAATACATGGATTTAACTTATACTGAGATATTTTTTGAACATTCATGTAACATTATTTAGTTGCTTGGCAATTATTCCAATAATAAATACCACGAGTTTAGAGGATTTTGCAACCAAACCATGAAATGTGACAATCGAATGAGTGAAACTTAATAATTGAATTGGTGATTTTTAACAACATTATACACGAGGAACAAGTCGCAAGTAAACCTAGCCCTCGGATCTTGTAAAGAATGTCCCCCCCCCCCAAGCTCTGTATTAAAATTAATCTTTTTTAAATCTTATAATTAAAAATAATACTTATACGACATTTATATCTTTAATTCTATTGTTT
>JWZT01002056.1:73331-89425 GCA_000827895.1 Thelohanellus kitauei
CGCACTTTTGCCAAAAAGATATAAAATATGAGCAAACCTTAAACTTTTAATGGCTAACTGTGTTCTCAAAAGTTAAAAGCACTTTACCATCATGTTTAAAATGGAAGCAATTGCTTTGACCATAACTAGTTTCTTTTGCGCGTGCTCTTTTCTTTGTTAGACTATTTCTTCAATATTATTCGAAATAACCAGATTATTCCCTATTCTTTGATCATTTTTCAAATATTTTTAGTTATTATGGAACTATTCTTATCAAAGTCGCTGTGGGGTCCGAACAGTTTCGTCATTAATTCTGTCTCCTATACATGACTGAATTCCAGCACATAAGATGAGAGAACCTGTGGCAACAGCCTACCATGACCTGTTTCGCGTGACATGAGCCTAAAGTTAACTGTACATATTGAGGATCAACTGTAATCGACAGCGACAATTTGAACGACTTGTTTGATCTAGGGAGCAGTTTGCCGATCTCTTCTTTTCATCCACATTCCGCGACAATAAAACTAACAAGAATTAATTGGGTTGCTTGAAACCCAAACAACCTTAACCAAGTGTTTCCGTCGGGTTTACATTATCATGTTTGGTATGGCCTACCAGTTCGAAAACATTAGAGGATCAAATTTGATGAGTACAAAGCGACCCATTCAACACGAGATTAGGGACTCAAAAATCATACTATTGATAGAATTACCTTACAACAAGGTTAATACGCTTTATAATTCGTCAACAAAAATCCCAACAATATTGAGATTGTCTGTAAGTGTAGTAATACTTCTTGGATCTATCTTTATATCATCAATAGATTACTTGTAACCGTGTTTCACTTGTTAGTACGAACTCAATATCCGGTACCCCAATATCGATATAACATAAGGGATTTAACTATCGCTTTGATCTTTTATCCGAAAATATCCCATTATTTTTTGATAGATTAAACTATTTCGGGGTTATCATTTCAAGAACAATCGATTTTGAATATCATAAAAAACCAAAGGTACTTCTTGATTATAAACTCCATAAACCCTCTCGATTTTCTTTTTTAACAATTTTGATGTTCCTGAAAGAGACGCTGCCAACTTAAACAATCAAATAACCACTTTCTTCATCACAACATGACACAGTTGCTTTTTTTGATTCTATTACATTAACAATCCTCCAAAAACCCCACTGGGCTATAATCAGCTAATTCTTGTCTTCTCAATCAAATGAAAACTTAAATGGACACTTTATTCTGTACTCGAAACATGCCTCAGGCTTTTATTTAGGTAAAGATCTTTTGACGATCACAGTAGCTATGTATGACCTTTTAATGATAAATGTTTCGTAATTATCATTTGAAGCTGGGCTATTCGTGCGATTTTGAACACGTGGATCTGCCTGTGAATGACATTCATTTCGTACCACTTCCATTTTTTCGGAAGATTTCCATATGAATGTCTGACCTGATTATCTTAGGCCTATTATCCTACCCTATTTTTCATACTCCGAATATGGTCCCTACCAAACCATCATATGTCCCGTTTTAAAACACACATCATCGGCCACCTATCACCCAATCCAGTCCTCAAAAATTGCAATCGAACTGTTGGTAGGCTTCAAGAAAACACAATTTTTGAACAGAAAATATTTAGATATCTCACCAATCATTTGGCGGGTTTTGTAACCTTAATAACCATAATACTTCGGTTCATAAAAAGTTTTTTCACAAGGCCTGTACATGAATTGGAGGAAGAAATCTAGATTCGCGGATTATGTTCTATTATGACACTGGTCATAAATACACTTGCAATAAAGGGTGATCTTAGCCTCATTAATTCGCTAGAAATTCTTCTAATTAAAATACGATGTTCAAAAAAAACTGAGTCATATGCCAAAGAGATTGAACGTTTGTCTGATATCTGACTGTTAGTGCCTTGATTCAAAGTTGCAAACAACAGGTTTAATGAAAAATGAATGAACTTGACAAATACCAAAATCTAGATTAGTATGACCCTTTATTCCGATGCCATACACCTATGGTTTCAAAACTTTTTTGGCTAACGCAACGCATATAAAGATCCAAAATTTTCACGACATACTCGACAGTTTCACTAGCCTTCTTCAGCGATAAAAACCTCTGTAAATTGTTTTTTTTGTTTTGGAGACTTCCAAAGTCTACAATTTTTCCCGGCCATAGAGGTTTAAAAACTACTGTTGTACAGGATGACTATCCCGATGATAAATTATATGGTAGATAAATGATTATATCCCAGTCTACACTGTTGAATGGATGAACATTGAACTATAGCTGATCCTGCATTCGATACCTAAGAATCAACTTAAGTTAAAATGAATTGAGTAGACATGGAATCCGAGACGTCAACTGGTCATAAATCTCTGGGTTGACGTCTCTATATTCGTGGTCTTTATCATGTGATTCAATGGCCAATATTGTTTAATCTTGAATAGATGCCATAAAGAGACGGTTCAAATAAATTACTCTTTTGATGAGTATCATATACTCTATACTTGGCACGATTACAGTGTTCCCTTCCAAAAAGCTTTGGGAATTACCGATTTATGTTTGGTATCACGTCTCCCCGCCCTTCCACGATGTTGAGATTGGAACCTACGATATTGTTTATTCATCACTCCCCCAGATATTGCAGACAATGGATAAGGGCCGATTCATATGTTTTACATCCCAGATTTTTAACCGCGAAGCTCGATCCACCCCAATAGCGTTTTGTGATAATACACATGAAAATCAAATTTGTGGGCCAGAGCTACGTGATCGTTTAAAATTTTGGTGCTACCTATGAACAAACTCGTGCTTCTGGTGACAAAATCATGGTTACAACAAGAGAATTATCAATTAAAATTTAAAAGCTATCACAAATTTTTTTTTATAAAGCAGAGAATATTGTGACTATTTCAGTTTTAAAAAATTTGCAGACTGTATGCATGTTTAATCAGTTTTGTATAGTTTGGCTTATCGTTCTGATATTTTCAGACTGTCTGTTTATGAGGAATTACCTGAATAAGAATTCATTTCGTAAAACAATGCCAAAAGTACTTATATTAGAACATTTTTTCAGAAAAACCATTTGTCATGGAATGTATGTAGTCTACTTTTTTGAACATAAAATATGTTAAATTTCATTAAACACTAATCCTTAAAACCTAAGAGTCGTTGGATGGCCCATCAAAACTCTGGGTTATCAGTTTTTTAATATCTTTTTGTAATTTATCCTAATTCAGTTCAACATCTACTCATTTCACTCATAAAACAACCATTGGTACATCAAAAACTTTCTATTTCCATCCTGTACAGTTATACATTCCATGTTTTGCAACGAAATTCACCAATTTGATAATAACGAGACAATATGATTCATATTAATTACAAATTAGCCTTGCCATGCAGAAAATTCGAAGATAGTTGTCGATTTTTTGACGGATTTTAAAGAAGGATCACGATATAGGTTACAAACCCATACAAGGCGAATTTAACAACATGAATTTAAACACCAGTACCGAAATGTAGTCATAACTTGGTACGACATGGCCCCATCGTAGGGCAACATTTGATTTCCTCAATCAGTCGCCCAACTTGAAAACGATCAAGTTATTTGTGAAGTGTAGATGAGACACCCAAATCTATAAATTCGCCCATTAATAAATGGTTTAAAGATTTTTTCCACTTTTTCAACATGCAGCTGAAGGATTTGATTGATTAACATTAACCTGGAATGGTAGACCAACTAAGATCACAATGAACTTCTGATATTACTGACGAATGCAAATTTACAGATGTTTTAACACATTAAATGCCAAACACCGCAAGAAAATCTATTAACTAGCGTCACCCTTCATATTCAATTTTTAAATGAACATTTTTAAATTTCAACTGGACCCAACCCAAATAACGTGATTGCATTTTCAAATCGAATGGAGAAAATTCAGAGATTTAGTTCTTTAAAACTAATCTTATTTTAAAATAAATTATTTTGGACATCTCAACCTATGGTCTTAGAAAGGAATTTTCATACCATAATTGAATGATTTTGATTAATTCTGGCTGTGACAAAAAGATTTTCGTTTGATAATCTCTCAATAAGTTGCGAGATAGATTATGATGAATGTTAAAATATGGTCGCATGTGGTGAAAATTGGGAATCCTGATCGATATCTGCTATACAAGCATCGTCATATAAATGCGTGTAATTCCGAAAATTTTTATTCTATCTGACATAGGTATTTACGATGATAAAAGATCCACAAAATCTTAATGTCAATTATGAGGGTGAAGAATTCGCTGATATTTAGTTATACAAGGCGGGGAAGGGGATGAGGTATTCGTTGTCTAACTCTAGGTTACCGTTGTCAATATCGGTGAGTTTGATGGTGATCATAGATAAAGTTGGATACAATGTCAGGGCACTGTTTTTTAACTCGTTTCTCTTGATCGCCCCCTTATTATTTGGAATTGGAATAGCTAGCCTGGGGAACGATGAGGTAATATGGTGTTTCATCAGTATATAAAACGATGTTTCATCAGGTTACATTTTGGAAACAAATCCATGAACCAATCTAATGTTACAGGAGAAATGTTTCCAGCCAAAGTGTGGTCGATCGGATTTGTTTTTCCGATGGGTGGATGGATTGGTTCATTGATCGCGGCATTTACAGTCGATAGGTATGGAAGGTATGTAGAAGATAAATCAGAAAATTTCCCTCGATCGGATTTTGCTTGTGTGCAATCATAGGTTCTGGTTTGAAATTTGCATCTCGATACATCCACATCGCTCTTCTGTTCTTAGGGAGATTTTTTGAAGGAATATCATCTGGTTAGTGTAGAATGATACAAAGCTGGTTTAATGGTCTCCGCTGTGCTTCTGTTGTTGGAAACGATCCCACGGAGTGTTGAAAGGACGTTCAAGTCGCTGATACAAATATCCCTAAACTTTGGAATATTACTCGTTTGCTGCTCTTCGTTGTATTCGGTGTTCAAGTCCTGACCTCAGGTCGTAGACGTTAATTGGAACTTCTCCCAGCTACTAAACGGAGGATTTGCCTTTATCATGATGATCGGACTGGTGTTTAACAGAGAAAGTCCAAAATATATTGAGAACAGATATAAGAGCCCAGATAAAACCGAAAAAGGTAACAAAAAATTGACAAAGTCTTAAAAGCGTTACGTGGGAAATTTTTCGACCAAAAGGAGCTCGAAGAATTAAAGGTATCGATTTTAAAATGAAATGAAATCGTGTTCGAGTTCAACCACCAGTAATCAGATGACAATCTCACAATTTATAAAAACCAAACGATTCTTCTTGGCCAATTTGACCTTATTGGTGTTGAATGTAAGCCAGCAGTTGTCTGGAATTAACGCTGTACCCATCATACTGATCCAGATAATGGCCTTCGCTCCAAGATTGCTCTTAAATGCTGGATTCAAAAACCCTGACGTCGGTGCAACGATCGTCATGTTATTTGCAACCATTGGATCGATAATATTCGTAAATTTTCTGTAGTAATGTAGGCTCCATTTGTTGCAAGACTCAGACGGAAATTTCTATGGATCCTAGGTTTATGTTCTATGTCGATTTCGTTCATTCTCTTCATTATTTTTCAAGAATTATCAGTATTGCTCTATGTGACAGGTAAATTCGATCGCGGGGTTGGCATGCTTATGCGCATTCGTGTTCATGTTTCAATGTGGTCCAGGTTTCACGAAAAGTAACGATTAGGACCGGTAGTATGGTTCATTGCTATCGAGATGTATCCATTGGAGGCAAATGGTGCTGCTCAAGGTGTAGGACTGTCACTGAACTGGCTCGCAAACTCCTTGGTCTACTTACTTTTTCCTATCTTAGAAGTATGGTTAGTAGAAACATATAGGAAACGATGAGTCACCGATCGTTGATTATCTTCGTTGTGATTGATATTTTGGTGATCATTTACTCAATTTTTATCCTAGTCGAGACCCTAGACAAGCCACCAGAGGAAGTTTTGGCTGAATACAACTCAAAAACATGTTTAATGTCTAAAACCACTCAAGGAAATTTACTCGTCAGTGATTAATCATTATATTTTTGACATTTTTCTTCGTTTAGTTGTTTTTGATTCAGAAAATCTCAAAACACTACTCGAAGGTAAGTGGAATGCGGTTAAGAGCATAGGTGGACCTTGGAAATCATCGAAGGCATATCTTAAAATGGTATTACTATGCAGGTGTCACTGAAGGTTTTACCGGACTCAAAAAGTGGATAATCCACCCATCCTTCCTGTCTCTCATAGAAGCATTCAAATAAAATCAAATTTACATATTTGGGAACAACTTGGAATTGTGTAGAGGAAAAAGTACATTTTTTTAGAGTTGAATACCAAAAATAAAAAACACAATGGATACATGTCCAGACCAATCCAAAATTTAAAACAGAGTAAGACAGCTATATTGCCTGTTTTTTTAATGTAATAACTAATTTTTAACTAATATGTTAGATAAAAGTTAACATACTAGTAAAAACACAGAAATAAATAGAATTTGGGGTGATTCTTGTACTTATGCATATTACCCAAAAGTTCATATATTTTAAAGGTAAAAAAGCAACGTTCATTTTCCAATGTAAAATTTAATATTTTTACCAAACATGCAATTTTTAATTAATTCGGATTCTTCTATGAGCGACAGAAAGGGAGGGATATCTTTTGAGTCCGGTGTAACCTTCACCGGAACCGACTAAAAATGAATACCTAGTTTTGCATAAAATAATAAAATTAGTGAGAAGCAAACGAAAAAAACAGCTAAACAACCGTCTAAAGGGTTCATGTTGCATATCCTGCAAAATGCTAAACTATGCATAAATTTTGACGTATTCAAAAAATAAGCAGCTACTTTGTTCCTTAAAATAATTAGAAACTGATAATTTGCTGAATCTCATTCTAGGCTTAGTCTGCTTTATTTAGACTTTCAAATTATCAATTTTGAGTCAACCTAAATCGAATTTGTTTGTGTTTCTTAACGAATCAATCAACAAAATAACGTCGGTAGGCCTGCAGGGTCCGGTCCGTTATGTGTTTTTGCCTGTATGTAGCCTATTTTTGACTATATTTCCCACTACCCCCTCCTGCCATTCGTAGAAGAATTCAAATAAATTAAAATTTGCATACTTGGAAATCATACTAAACTCTATATAGGAAAATGAAATTTATTTTGTTGCCTTAAAAATACCTGAAACTTGTGGGAAATATGCGTGATATACAAGGATCACCCAAAACTCAAATATTTTTCTGCTTTTTTTTGATTTGTTGAGTTTTGTCTATCATAACAGTTTGGAAATAGGTATTACATTCACAAAAAACACGTAGTATAGCTATCTTTTACTCTAATGTATAATTTTGTAAGCCTCTGCGCTGCATATAACGGAAATTCTGTAAAATTTTTGTTCAAATTCCAAAAAATGATATTTTTCTCTATACAATTCCGTTATGCTTTCAAACACAAATTTTATTTGATTTCAATGCTTCTTCAATGGACGGGAATGGGGGGAGGATTGCCGACTTTTTGAGTCCGGTGCAACCTTCAGTGAAACCGCAAATGTGCCTCATTTCGCTTGTGTATAAGTTATCCCTGAATGTGATTTACACTCCATCAATGCTTTTCATCTGAGCTGCACCTTTTTCCCAAAGCAGAGTTAGTCTACATTATCGAATTCTATGATTTCAGAACAAAAGACGCGGTATTATGTGTAGTATGACAAACCTTCATATCTTTGCCCATCACACTTGTTCAAACTAGTTAAAGACGCAGATTCGTGATTTCATCGTCGGAAACATCCATATTATTGATTCACAATTTCTCAGACAAGCTAAAACTTGCACATGTCTAAGTCAGTGAATTAATTAAATTGTATTGATACTCAATTGATCGCAAACTAAAAGCTAGGGCGCATAAAAATGTTCAGGTTTTAGTTTTATTGCTGCGCTTTTCTATTTTCAAAGTTGAATTTTAGAAAAACATTAAAAGTTTTTGGTTTATTCTTCATTCAATTCGGGTGTTTGATAGATTCTCTATCACCCAAAATTTATCATTGAATCCCGATAAATATTCAAGAAAGAAGATTTGAATTTAATCTGTCTAAAAATGGTATAATTGATCAGTTTTAAAATCTTCGAGCTACTCTAAGCATTTTATCTTAAAGCTGCACTTATATTTGGATTAAGCCTTGCATGGAATATAAGGATTTAAACGTTGACATGACCTCAGTTTCGTCCAACTTTTTTTTAATTTGTGCTTAAACATAAAACCAGAGTCATTTGATCCAGAAAAGTGGTTGAAAAGTTCGAGGAAGAGAGAGATAAAAGATGATACCATTTTAGAATGGTTAAATAGTTATTTAGTGAATTTCTTTTGCCTTGGGTTGTTAGTGGTCATATTTTTTGAGATTCATTGATACTTAATCCAAATGAGTAGCAGGCAAGTTTTTTGGAAAGGTTCAGATCTCGACATGTTGTAATCATGATCTTTTGTACTCCTATCATACAGATTCATGAAATACTGAACGTTTGATTCAAGAAACCAAGATTAATAATCATAAAGTTATCTAAAAGAATTTATGAGGCTTTAAACCAATTTAAATATCTTTTCAGAAAATTTATAAAAAGCAAATTCGATTTTGACATTTTATCCGTTCGTCTCGCTTTTTTGAATTCGATGAAAATCATACCATATTTGTTAATGACTGCTACTACATAGGTATTTCTACTTCTGGTAGACGGAAGAATTATGAAGCAGGTTGTTAAGTTGTTCACTTCAGCTTCTGATCTAACATTGTCTGCTAAGCATCTTGAACTAGATTTCGTCAAAAAAGGAAAGTTTTTGTCATCTCTGTGCTTTCAAATTGGGCGAGTTTTCAGTATATGCTTCCTTGGTTTCGAATGCGGGCATAAAATTCCTTGGTTGAGGTATCAACCCGAAATTTTTGGATGAGGATGGAACTGCCCCAGTGGCATGTCAACCATGAGCNATTTGGTGGATGAAAAATTATAATTTAAACTCGAAAAACGAATAAAACTAGAAGTCTTCAGTCCAGATTTTTTTTTTGGACCTAAATTTGGATTTTCTGCAATTCAATTGAGGGGTCCTACAATTTAAGAAAAAGGAAAAAAAAGCCACGGAAAAGTGTTTAGTTTTCTATTATTTCATTGTTTAAGGACCTTCTCACATAGGTTTTCATGTCTGTAGTAGCTATCACAATCTTCTCGTGTTATTGTTGCAAGCCCTTCGCCACGGAATTGAAAATTTTGGACTCATTTACGGGTCTACGGCTTTTTACGTAACTCTTCCACATTGAAAACACCTCCTCTATGAAGTTCAGGAAGGGTGAATAGGGTGGTAAATAAGTAAGTTCGTGACACTTCCTTGTAAAATGGTTCGAAATCGTTGAGACCTTGTGAAATTTAACGTTGTCCCTGATTACGACTCACCGAGCATTCACCTTACCATTTTGTTCGATGTGTCGGAAAAAGTTTTCGATGTATCCCAGAAAACTTTCTCCGTTATAAGATCGGCTCTATATTTTTTGTACAATATACCGTATCTGTTTATCGTGCAACAAACAAATATTATAGCCTATGATTTGTTCTCTAAGAACCACTGTAGTACCGAATGGTGATCAACCCTTATTTTATTGCATGAAATCATGACAAAATTAGACTGCGATGGTTACTACCTACACATGAAGACATGTCTGAAGGTCTTTAAACCACGAAATTATAGGAAATTAAGCAGTTTTAGTTTTTCTTAAATTTTTCTTCTACCAAATTGAGTTGGCAAAAATACGAAATTAAACTAAAAACCCTATATTACCTTATTCATGTTAACTTTTTTAGTTTAGTTTTGAGAAACACCAATCGACCTGCTGCCAAGAGGGCTATCTCTTGTTTAAAACTCTGACTGTTTAAAGAATTTTTAAGCAGCCCCAAGTTATGTAGGTTCATCGATAAAACATTTGTAAAGCATGTTAGTAAATTTCGGTTTATTGGTATTTTTATTAAATTGCTTGAAAAAATAATTAGGTTTTTAGAAAAACCCTGGGTATCTTTTGTAAGTTCTAAGTAAAAATCCTGAACACCTCCATAAAAACATCGAAACTAATTTTGAAAATCATCAACGTGTTTGTAACTATTTGATCTGACCTTCGAAAATGATTAATTTACATGTTCCTTAATCGAATATTTAAATGAAACGAAATTCTTAACACACCAATTTACGTAGGCAGAAAAATGAATTCTTTCCTCAATATTGATAATTGAACACTCAATATTTAATCATTGATTTTGGTGTCATCAATACAGTCATTAAAAAAGATAGGTATATATACCGGGTTTTCATCATAAATCGCGGAGATCTCAATTGCTATCGTGCTAATCCCTTTTATTCTTAGAAAATTCTAAAATTCCAAAACCATATGGGAAAGAACCAAAAGTATACATAATTAAATAATAGACGATTTCTATTCCTTGGCATAAACCAAAGAATTTTATTTTGTGCGCCATTTACCATGAAATATGCGCAATTTGTGACAAAAACCCTGTAAGAATCGATTTTGTCAAAAATATCAAAAAACGTCGATTTGGTTTCACCAATGACAATAATCTAGGTTTGGCTGTTTTTTTTAATTCTAAACTTAGTTCTCAAACTATCACACGAGACAGCAAATGGTTCACATTTTTTGATTCGAATATTAATATTTTTCTTAGTTAAATATTACTACTAATCAAGGCGGGTTCAACCAAAATTCGCACTTTTTCGACCACAGAGAGTTTTTTATACTCTGAAGAATATTAAAAGCTAAAGCCAATCCAGTAAATCTAAAACGATAATAAACATGTTTTGTCTACCTCGGTTCAATGAAACTATCAAATATTAAGAATTTTAAAATAAGTTATTGATCCATTTACTTTAAGACAGTGTTTGATAATTTTGGAGCGTAAAATATTAATTCATGATTGCAAGTATATTACCAATAATCATACACATGTTATCGTATAATCTTTCTCTTCACGAGGCAAGGCCACACCCCGGGTATCCTTCCTTTTGCAATTTGATAAACAAATATTTGTTACACTAATTAGATGGTCTACCTTTCATGGCAATATTACATATTATATTGCCTATTTCGCAGAAATACACTTTTATTTCCGAATATAGGACACATTTTGATAATTTTGACCTAAATTATCATAATCAAAGAAACTCAACGAGGTTGTATATTAAAAAAAGATTCCATTTTTTGACAGAGCAATAACCCGTTAGACTGTAAAATCGGATTTGAATATTGATAATAGAATTTGATGTAGTATACCTGTAAAACATATATAGTTCTAATTTTTTAAACACTGGGTTAGGCAAAACTAGTCTATTAATATCATTTATTGCTCATTTAATAATGACTCTAAATCTCATTTCCAAACCGTCTGTGCTATACTTTTAGAATGGCCATACAGATACTGATGGGGACAGATATATTTACCCATGAAGTGTCATCCAAATATTGGAAAGCAGGTTCCCAAAATATCTTCTCTTCCTTTATAGACCTGTGGGCTTGGTATAATACATTTTTTCGCAACTAGAGTCATCAAGAATTAATTCTGTCTTCTTTAATTAAATCGATCATCGAATGAAAATGTGTATGATCAAGTTGAGCACAAAATAGAAACTAGAAATATTATTTTTTAATAATTTAAAATTTATGAATCTCGAATAAATCGACAAAGTTCTTCGTATGCACCGATACAGATCCTGCAAATTGCTAAAATAATATTCAACAAATTTACATAAATGTGTATTTTTACTGCATCCTCCTTCGCGTTTTTGAAACATGAACTTATTAAACATGTAACTTACACTCTTTTTCAGCTTAATTGCCTCCTTGATATCCCCCTTGAACTCCCCCGGATCAAACTTGGTTATTACACAAGTGTGAGATATGTCATATTCAAGTCTCAATTGATCAGATTTGTTGTAAAAATATTCGCTTTGGCTTGCGTCACCCATTACAGTTTGGCATTTATACCCATAGTCGACGCAAAACTCAATGGCCTCGTGGATTTTTTTCTGTATATAAAACAACTTTCACATGTTTGATAAAAACGTCAATAGCTTTCCTAAAACATTCAAACGTCTTATTTGATTTTATTTTCATAAAACATTGCGCGGATTGGTCATACCCTGCGATGACTCGCATAGAGTCCAAATTATGAATATCTGCTAATTCAGCACCTTCATAGTAGGCATCTCCTGCTTCTTCAATTAAAGACATTTAAACCTTCAAACTTGCCCGAATCTTCTCTTTCGTCTCCTCTTTCAAAAATTTTGAAATATTCTTCCAGCACTTCATCCTTCGATCTATAATACCAATGAAATACTTTGAAGGTTTAGCGACATTAGCTCCTCCTCCTTGCATTCTGTTTGATCGTGCGCATTCCTAAACTGTTTTCTTCTATTATTCCTTGTTATGTTTAAATAGAAATA
The DNA here is from genome assembly GCA_000827895.1 of Thelohanellus kitauei. Taxonomy (NCBI): domain Eukaryota; kingdom Metazoa; phylum Cnidaria; class Myxozoa; order Bivalvulida; family Myxobolidae; genus Thelohanellus; species Thelohanellus kitauei. The sequence goes on from JWZT01002056.1 coordinate 85,852, forward strand.
CAAATTTTACAATTAATAATAATTATTTATTTAATGGCTTTATTTTAGTAATATTTAATTCCAAATGGTTAAAGTCCATTATCCTGTAACCTGAAGTTTTTGGATTAAAAAAATTAATCATAATCTCTTAGGATTAAAAAATAATCAAACGAAATCGCTTTTTTTCGAATTTTTTTTCTACCTTCCCGGTTTATTAAAATGTTGAATTTTTATACAATAGGAAAAATAACTAATTATCAGACTCAAAAAATATTTTTCACATTGATAAATTAATTTTTTCCACGGAATTGTGAACCTGTCTAGGATCGAAGCATGCTTTCTTAGCGATTCAAATTCTCCTAAATGATTGTTTTGAACGTTTAAAATCACGTTCTTTTGATCATCAAACGAGTCATTTCATTTACTTAAGGCTATTTCATATTTAATTACATTCCAGATTCGTTCAGTAGAGTTTGTATTCCACAGGTCTGAAGGCATCTGAAAGTATCATGGTGGTTTTCTTTCAGATTTGTGCAAAAATTCCACTTATTGTAATATTCAATTAAGAAATCGGTTGTTACAATCGAACCCGAAACATATGGTTACTTATAGTTGATAATAAGGTTTCTTCTCTTCTCTCGGAACTATGAAAAGAAATATTCGGCGACTTAAGGATCGTTCTACACCATCTAGAATATTATACATAACAGACTAACCTCAAAGAATTCTTTTTATGACTGATTTTCGTTTAGTCTAGTGTGGCATCTCTCCAATTTATATGATCAAATTCAACCTATCTGAAACTAAAGATCTCATAAATTTTGAGATTTGGTTTCAGTGGATTTCGAATGGCCTTCAAATATTGAATTTTTTCATAATCGTCGAGAGAGCCAAATGTGTATAAGCATCATTATTTGGATACATTTTAAAGTACATTTGTCTAAAAATATATTTGCAGAGATGGTCTGACCAAATCTGTACATTTTTAGGTTATGTTCATAATTTTTCAAATGAAAGCTGAGGTTGGAATTTCCATACTTAATACACACATTCGCAATGTTAGAACTCGTCATTCAAGAAAATATTACACCCCATTTTCTTTCGACCTGGATATAATATTTACGCAAAACTAAAAATGAGTTTTATTATATAATCAGAAAATCTATTTCACAATCTTTGTTTTTTAATTGATTTCGCGGATGTAGCTTGTAATGTATATTTATGTTGTCGTTCAAACTGAACATGGCTTAATTCAATAGTCATGAATTAAATATTAATCTTAAAGATTAAAATATTAAGGGGCAGCATAATGGACCTGATCCACTGCAAATAGATGAAAATTTAACTGATTTAATACAAAATTTACCATCAAACTGGCAGCGTGGAAATTCCCATGTTGGCCACACGGACAGAGGTCGCGCGATTACAATGGCAAATGTTATAACTAATAGTTGTTTTTTATTGTAAATTGAGAAAAAATTTAGTTTTATTGCATAAGACTGCCAGGGCCAACATTTCTGCCAAGACTGGTAGCTGCCTCTATGTTACTTAAGACATTGTTAATCTCTAAAACGATATATTTTTTTAGAACTTCTTATCCTTGAAAATTCATGTAAAAATAAAAAAAATTAAGGTTAAATGATTCTATTTGAATCAAGGGCATATGTTAGGTTACGGGTCGAAATTCTGTTTCGTTTCACTTCACGTGGCTTCCATCGTATAAAAACATGTGATAGTTTCCCTGTCATCAAATTCTTTTGAATGATTGGCTGTTTGAGGAGTGTAAACATTAAGCAGTTAGTTATGAATGTTGATCAAATAACAGATACTTATTATATTGACGAGAGTCCAGGACTGACCTAGTCATTCAAACATAAAATTTTTTCTCTGATGTCTATTTTAACCAACAGACAACGCAATCCACCGAATGACCTCGATGGCATCTATTCTTAACTAGCATGGATACCTCCACTAACACAATAACGTCAAGGCCTTCTATTAGAGGATTTTTCATGAATGGACTTAATTAAAAAAAACTTTTTCCTAAATTTGTTGGAAGTGGAATAAACGGTACTTAACGAAAAGATTGAAAAAGTTTTTTTTTTGGCTAGGGTAAGCCAATAATATTTCACGAACCTAATTCAATTGACTGACAAAATCGTCCTCGGACCACCTTATTCAATATTTTTCTATCCTATCTATAAATATCTTTAAGGTTTTCTATAAAACTTTTCGAATGTTAACTTTTATATCGCCAGAATTTTTTACACAATTTGTAATTTAATTTCGCCACAATCCGATGGTTGAAAATTAGCGAAATTGAATTACAAATGGTGTATTTTTGTATCCTTCAGTACCTGCTCCAAATAGATAAGAATCGGTTAATCTATTTGCAAAATACCAAGAAATACGGCTGATCGGATAAATGTACAAATCGGTCTCCTGTATCTTTTTCTTGAGTAATTTATTCTGAGTGAGGTCAAGCGTTATCATATTGAAAATTTCTTGATTTTCTCTGTGATTAATACTCATGGTTTTTTATGAGTTCTTGCCTTAATCTCCTGAGTTATCTAAAAACCATTCTGCAGTAACTTTTTGCAAGGGTTCAAGAAATTCACATTGTATGAGTCTCGAGAAATCCTCCAATATACAAAGGAGAGCCTTCTTCATTTGGTATGTTGCATTTAATGGCTAAAAGAGACTGATTCCACGTGCACGTGACAATAAATCAAATTCTATCCAAAAATTCGTTGTATTCGGCAAGAACAGAATCTGGGGTGGATATAGATGAACGAAAAAGTATCCACGTAGAATCTTGACCTATTTTAGCTCACCTTTCTTAATTATACCTAAATCCAGCTCTAATTATTTCTGAAAAATACAGATATTTCGATGTTCATTTGTAAACTAGTTCTCCGACCGTTTGAGATACATTTTAAGGACATTATTTGTCCTTATTTGACATAATTATGGTATTTCAGAATTAAGTTGCCTGCTATAAAAAACGGATAAATTCCTCATACACATAAAAAAACTAATAAAAGGAAAAATACCGTAATATTCATAAATATAATCTATAAAAGTAAAAATCCAAAACAAAACATAAAAAATAATAAAAATAGCACGACAAATTTGTTAAAGGAGCGAGGCTGATAATGTCTTCTAGACCGATTTCGACAACATTTATCTGAGTTTTTTAAAAGTCAGAAACCTCTACATCCAGGCTTTGCAATGGGAATCACCTAGGAAACGTCCCATGGGATGGGACAGCACGAATTTCTAATACCATGCCCCATTTGGGACACCATATCAATGTAGCTAGAGAAATTGTATCAACGCGTGGGGCAGAGAGTTTCCATTATTTATTTTATCTTTTTAATGTTTTTATATTTTTGCTAAATATATTTGTTTCATTTCAATAGTAATCATATCAGTTTAACTTATTATGTGAGACTTAGACCATAAGTTACATAAATAAGGACTGTAAACATAGCCTTTCATTATTATACAGTTTCCCTATTCTTGCTTATATATTTTAGTGGTAGACATATTGCGCATCGTATCATTCAATGTAGTAAACTTTTTTATTTGGGGA
>JWZT01002056.1:121920-133259 GCA_000827895.1 Thelohanellus kitauei
CGACTATTTATTAAAAACAACGTGAAGCGATTCAAACCAAAACTCCAAATCGAAACGTCTATTCCATAAATTTTTACATCTTAAAGCAGAGGAGTCAATCTCATTTCATACTGCAGGTCAGATAGAATTCTGGTAGTCTTTCGAGGCAAGTCAAGTACATGGGAATAATTTAACAAAAGAAAATAACGAGTAAAAATTCATAAGATATATACTTTAAAGTGTTGTGTATAATAAGATTTATTATTACGCCATTCCCCGTTCCGAATTTCGAACTAACCAATATTGAAATTCAAAAGTTTTTTTTTGGTTTTTTCATTACAATAAATTAAATGATAAATGTTAGAAAGATTATTGATGTCAGGCCATTACAATATAAATAAACCAATGCTCATACAAGACTTGATAATCTGACCCATATTTTAAAGACCTTGTAAGATAGAATCATAAATTTTCATTTACTTGTTATCATTAAAATTACAAAACAAAACTTTTGGATGTCCGCACCGGAAAGTCGGAAACTCGGAACGGGAAATGGCGTAACTACAGTCATTCCGTGGCGTATACTTCAACATAATATAGTAGTGTAAAAAATGAATTTAACAGTGTTAAATTTTTAAACATTAAAATACTGTAAGCTAATGAGACAATTATTCCACAACAGAATCTGTATAACCCTCTTTTCTGGTTTTTCCAGTTGTCTGACAGCGCTTAGCAGTGACAAGTCAATCAAAGTGTGGAGAAGGAATCTGACCATTCGCAACATTTAGAACAGCGTTTAAATGAGTGTCTGAGAGTTTTGAGCGATATTTTGACTTGTTCCGATGCATCACAGAAAACAACTGCTCACAAATATAAGTTGTTCCGAACATTGATAAAATTCTCAAAGAAAAGGCAGTAAGCATTGGATATTTTTGGCATGCGTTTGAGTAAAATTTTAGTGTCAAAAGTACCGAATATAACCTTCAAACCCGAATCACATTAAATATCAATTGGTTCGATTTGCAGTTCTTCTGATACTCTTTGTGTATTTATGGAGAATGGCTTTTAAAAATTCCTAAGATATTCTCCATCCGTTAGAAATCAGCAACCCTTCAAGTAAACTTCTTTCACAACGCTGAATTTTTTAATGTATTTCTAGGTTCCAACATCATCAACCATATGGATGTAAAATGAAAAGATTTCACAGCTGGAAATTTTAGAAATCCGGCCTTAGATTCCGTATTTGTAGATTTTCTTTCCACTAAGTTAAGAACCAAATTTTCTTTTCTAACATTTTGGATGCCTTATTCGCCACAAGACTCACTGCTTGCTTCCAATTAACTCGAAGTCGTCATAGCATACTACGAAACTTTGATAAACCTCCCCTGCAGTTTCTGTATATTTAATTAAAGCCGATTTCGTACACGCTTCATTAATGTTTATATATTAACTCGTCGAAATTAAACCTCAAGTTTAGCAATATCATTTACACCACTTCCCGTTCAAGTTATTTTACTTTCAAATTGAGGACATTCCAAGGTTCTGATTATGGTTTTATTTACAAATTAAACAATAAATATTAGATGAAATTTTGCTGTGAGGCTAAATTAAACCTCAGTAAACGACTACACATATTAGACTGATTTATCTTTATATTTTCAAGATCCCAAAAGATAGAATCTTTATAAACTTAAATATATTTTTTGAAATAAAAGCATGCTCGGAACCTTTGAATATCATCATCAGAAAGTAAGACATCTCGAACGAAATATGGTTTATATCTGCACTCTCATCAATTACAATTGAAAAAGAAACTAATGACTACTTTTTATTAACTGGACTGTGAAGATCACAGAAAAAAACTTTATACGCGATCGTGTTTGTTGGCAGGCTTATATTAGAAAATGCTTGTTCGTTATCAGAACATCAATTCTGCTCTAAGCCATTAAATTTTTTAACTATCTCCCCATTCGAAAACTGTTTTGATGCCAAAGCTAATTAGTGAGATATGACATATATTACTTTTACGGCAGATTCATCAATATGATTGATGTTTTAAATGAATGATAACAGTTTCTACAATCATTGTTCAGTCTAAAAATTTATCTTATCGTACCTTTCCAGGGAAATGTTGTAATCCACAATGATTAGTATCGAAATGTCTGAAAACGTTATACTCTTTCGCAAAAGTGATTTTCTACATATAGATCAAACGAGTTGGGTATTGGTTAACGCCAATGGTAAAACTTTCCTTTTCAATTTTCTGAACACCGCCGTATTTTCTATCTATTTTCTCTTTATTGCCAGCGTACTGTTTCAAAACCAATAAAAACGTTGTAAAATCATTCAATAGATGAAACTAAACCAAATAATACAAGAAGTCACAATCTGGTAGGATTTGATTGACTTAATATGTGAAAATTATAAAAATAGAAGGGAGATTTAATAACGTAGGTTGAATGCTTTTACATCTAAATGTATTATTAAGCATGAAATCACATCAAAAGGAGGACTGTCACCCGCTATTCAATAAGAAATTGATTTTTTACATTTCAGACGAATTACTTTGTTTACTGCATGTCTTTTTTGCTTTTACAAACGTATTTTGATTTGCAGGCAGCCCGAATGATAAACATCATGGGTACGTATCTTTGAAATCCCTACCTTAAAGTAATTTTTTTAAACCCAACAGAAAATTTCCTTGAAAAACGACTATTGATTTCGTGGCCCTAATTCAAGCTCTGTCAAACAAATTCTAAAAAAAATTGAAAAAGACCAACAAGAATAACATCCGATTTTATTTGCATATATTTCATGGAAAAGTATACGAACTAGACTGTATTCATGGATTAGGATTGAAATTTTCGTAGCATCCATAGAGCGAAAAATGGGGTGTCAAAGGCTGTTAAACCAAAAAATAAGTGTTATTTTCTCTTTGGTTGAAAATTTTGGTTTTGACTAACATTCAATTAAAAATTTAAAAAGTCGAAAATTGATTGTACAAAGCAGAAAATTGGCTGGTCAAAAGTGTAATTTATTTATTCCTTGATCTTTGTATTAATGTAGGAAAAGAGAAGAACCTATTAAAAATATGGTGAAAAACCAGAGAAATTAGAAACCTTACAACATTGTCTGCTCTTCTCTGTTTTTAATTCTTTATTGTCAGCATGTTTTGCAGGGCGTTAAAAATGATTTTAATTAGTTTCTGAACTATCATACATGATTGTTTCCAAGAAACGAAATTCGTTAAATCGTTACCCACTTTCGGAAAATTGTTGTTGCCATATGGCAAAGGTGGTCAGGTGATATATTTTGCAAAACTATACCGGGTTATGCAACCAAATGTTCATGACTATTCTTAATTATATAATGGAAATTCCGAATAATATTTTTTTATATTTTGACTTTGTTTTTTGAGAATGATATTGATAATTATTCCACTAAAATATTAGTGACATCTTGAAAGGCAACAAAATCGTTAATATGGGGCTTTCAGTCAAATTTGGTGGACGAAAATGTTAAGAAAATATAAAATCGAAAAATGAACAAAAATAAAAAACTGATTTAATTTTCTATTGTTTCGTTATTTATGGATCTTCTAATATAGGTCTTCGTGTGACGTTTCTAACCATCAAAGTCTTCTCTTGTAATAGTTTCTGATCCAGCCGAAACGTAATTGAATAATTCGGATTCATTTTCAGGCCCGCAGCTCTTTACATTTCCCTTCCATTTTGAAAAAAACTCCTCGCCCAGGTTCAGGAACAGCGAATAAAGTGGCAAACACGACATCTCATGGTCCTTGATGTGAAAAAATTTCAAGATTGTTGACATCTTATGGAAATGGATAATTTCCATGATGGCAACACATCGAATATTCGGCACTTTACGAACCGGTTAAGTGCCTATCGACGATCGAACATTTTTTCTATTGAATTAAATCATGAAAAATACTGCGATGGTTAGAATCGCAAAATGAATATTTAAATAGAAAGATCCATAAATAATAGAAAATTTAACCAGAGTTCATATTTTAGTTCATTTTTCGATTTTATGTATTCTTAAATTTTTCCTTAGCCAAATTGGACTGGAAAAAAAACTAAAGTGAAGGTGAAAACACTTATTCGGACCTAAAAAGCTGTAGTAACCATGGATATTTGAGTACAAAACCAGCCTCTTCACGTTTGCAATAGCAAAACCCTGTATTTTAATCACTTTCACCTGTTTAAGGTCTCTTATCTGTTCTAATGTGAATTTAAACTCTCTAACACAATAAATACAATTCAAAAAGTTCAAATATTAACTATGGAAAAATTCAGAATTCAAAAAAACTAAACGTGGTTAAATAGGAAGTTTTCAGTTTATTACTCTGTGTGGTACCATAAAAACAGTGTCGTGGAGAGATAGGGCATAAGTAAACTCCCTATTTCCCACAGAAATTGGAATGATAAGTTTATTAGTGTCTGAAGCGATCCTTGTGTTTCATGTGCATTGCTTGATATCTAACTCTGTCGAGACGAATCTCTACAAGAGGGTTACCAGTCATATCCTTTTCTCCTTGGCTCTAAAAGCATCGGTTCCTTCTGACAAACCAAGGGACATAGGGCGTCCTCGCTTACGAGCCAAGGCTGTTGCGTGTTTGCCTGTGACTATTAGACATAGAGACATATGAGGGACAAAGTCAAGTAGGTTTAAACGTTCTTTGTCAGTTATAGATAGCTATGAACAGTGGTTTATCTCTGAAACGATCATTTATACCATTTCTTTGATGAAAAAGATAGAGAAATATCCGAGGTGATCAAATCAGTACTGGGGTTCAGGAGGCTGGTCTTTTCAAAATGAATCTACTAAAGGAGTAATAATGCCACTAGAGCGAAAATTTAGTCCCTTCTGTTTGCTCTCGTTTCTAAAACCACTACAAACTAGTGTAATTTTCTGATTTGGATTGCTCGAATTGAGTCAGTGTAATAGTGTCAGTAGCTCTATTGGCTGTCTGAGCAAAAGGCCTCTTATAGACTTGGTTACCCCTTCTTAGTCGTCGACTGACAATTACAGTATTTCCTCTTTATTATCAGATTCAGATACATCTGCACCCAGAATAGCTACTATTGGGGATAAACGAAGTCCATTCATTGATACTTTATATTCTGGATCAGCATCCATATGGCCTAAAAACCAATCTATCAATGTGGCAACACGCCAATTTTTTTATCCACACATGCTCACTGTTTCCATATGGCAATAAATAGCAAACCACTAAATTTTCGATCACTAATGGTTTCAATTTCTATCATATCAATACTTTTTGATAGATAAATATTTCGTAGATTTTACAATATTTCTTTCGCGGCAAAAAGACCAAAATTCTAGTATTACAATAAACCAAACATCTTTGTGATCACCAAGATATTTCTAAATTCAAAGCGATTTTTATCCATCTAGAAATGTCTGCAACATGACGAAATCTGGCCAACATACATTAGACAACATAAATAAACAATATTTATCTATTATTTGCCCACGAGTGATTAAATTATACAATTATTTTTTCATTAGTTTATTGGTACCAAATTGCAATAGTTATCAATAAAGCTTTATATATTGACTCGATTCAAGGTCTTTATGTTGAAATATTTTCCGAATCCTCTTAACGGAAAATGAGCTGATAAACAGTTCAAATTTAAAGATTTAAACATTATTCAAAATGATATTAGGCATGATTGATTCTGAGGATTCTGTTAAAAAGATTCATACTGATTTTAATTTTGTTCACGCTATTTTTTTGCCTATCTTTCAAATCGTGTGTATCTTAGGGTTGGGGAATCATTAGTACTGGAAGGAAGAACTATTGAGTGTTTATTATGTAAGAAATTAGGATTTTTCGATTTAAAATCAAAACATAGGACGGTCTTACAAAGATTTGTCTGATTTTGATTATTAGATTACCACACTGTTTTGATAAGAATTTATATTTATCAGATTAGTGGTTTCTGTCAGTCAAATTTTGACAAGATGTTATCTGAAAGCACAAAATTATAAATATCTTCATTGATATAAATATTATTGATGAACCTCAAATAGCTGTAGTCTTGTTCTCATCTATTTTTATTGAATAATTCGTAGTATGAACATGAAGAATTTCGATAAAAATCTAGCTGTATTGATCATTATTAATACTAGAAATACATATCGTAAATAATGATCAATTTCTGGTTAATTTTTTCAAAGGCCATATCAGACGTTGAATGAAACATGAACAATCTTGCATAAATACCAATGATAAATGGATGTAAAAATTAAGACTGATCGATACAAAAAATAATACCACTTACATTCGTTTTGCGGTTTAATTATTGAATTTAACGATTACATTTTTCCATTAAAATTAATTGGCTTGTCTGTTTTTATTGAAAAAATAACCAAAAAACCAATAACATGATCGAAAATTACCGCATTTTCCGGTGTATACAGCGCACCATCATATAAGTCGCACCCTCTAAAAATTCAAGAATAATGTATGTTGATATATATAAGCCGCAGAGTTCAAATCTTGGGGAAAAGTCGCTGTTTATACACCGGAAAGTACGGTATGCTAATTTAAGGATTTATATATCTTTAAATAAAGTATATATTCACCATTCGTATCATATTTCGATAGTATCCTGAAATTTTACATGGGACTGTTCTGTTTTTACACCATTTTCGGTCAAAAATTGCCTACTTTCCGATGATGACATTCAAATATTCCGACATCGTATTATTATGATTACATTGATATTTATACAGATTCTACCTTTTAGAGTTGTCGAAATATTCATTAATATTCAAGAGTGGAATATGTGCTGTCGTTTACTGGGATTGGATTTTGCCTAATAGAAAAGAATATTTCTATAATAAATTCAACGTCGGAATCTTTGAATGTCATCATCGGAAAGTAGGCCATTTTTGATGGAAAATGGTGTAATATTGCTGAGTCTCTACTGAAAATCACTACGTGAGGTAGTTTGACAAATTCTCTCACCAAACCAATAAAATCAAAAATTTACGAGATATATCCTTATTTTTTAATTTTCGTATTATCATACTTAAGAGAATTTGAACTTCTCGTCATTCATCGGAAGGAATTTATGTCCATTTAAATCAAAAAATACACTAAATATGTTTTAGTCTTCATAGTAAGTACTTTCTATGTTATTTTAATATATTTCTGAACTCACTTCAATATTGCTCAAATATAAATTTATTGGTTAATAGTTAGATTTAATGAAAATATCCAGAGTTTAAAATTACATCAGACCATGCTTCAAAAATAAAGGTGTTTAAAATCATCAAACGCTGCCAATTTAACAAGTGTGCATTTTATAAAGTTATTTTATTTTTTTTTAAACGCTCGAAGTATGTTGTTTGTCGTCAAAAGCATTAAATTTGTGTACCTTTATTTATTAAAAAGTATAAGCAATATTTTGAAAGACATGTCCACATTTCTAAATTAAACTGCTCACTTATTTAGAATTTGAAATATTTTTATAATCAAAAAACTGTAATTCGAAAAGTTATAAGATTCCTATTGTTAAACTATTCCATGTCTGAAAATAGTTGTCATCATTTCTTCTATGTGGAGACCTTAACATAAAAAATGCATAAAGTAGGGGAAAGTTATTATTATTAACAGAACGTATTTTATGCAAAATAATCTTGCATCGTAATCAGAAATTCAATTCTTAAAATAGAAAGCTATTGATAAACTCAACCGCACACCGATCAGACAATCGCTAGTCTACAATATTGATCGTGTTGCGACACAAATATTGTGATGAGATCACATCGTTCAAAGAATGAACGTTACGCATGACGATGTGTAAATACTCTCGGATTTTGAAATAAACTATTGAATGACGAAACCCGAAACTAAAAATATTGACCAAAATATCAAAAGACCTAAATCAGAGGATGATTTTTAAATACAAAACTGTAAAGGTGATTTACACAAAATTTCCAGAATTTTTCGACCTAAATGAAGCAAACTATCGTTAAATACACAAAAATTTGGATTATTCAGGGAAGCGAAATAGAAAAAAGGGATGGAATAGGACATCTAAAGTTAATGTAATCCATTATGATCCATTCGATCTTCTGGTTGAATCTAATCTAACCATTATGATAAATGAAACGACATGGTTTTATAAGGATTTGAATTGTAGGTACCCAAAAAAATCGGTGACTATTCCAAAATATTGGGTAGATTTAAACAAACATGAAAAACCGTTATAGAGATAAACGCGGAACAATCAATTCAAAAACGATTTAATTCCCTGTTATGAAACATTTTAATTTCAAAACCAGAGCTTCAAATGTCTGGCAACTAAAATTATATCGATGCAACCGATTTTAATAGTCGCCTCAGACGAACAATTTTTAGGTAATTCATCAGAAAAAATGTTTCAAATATTGTGTGGAATGAGTAAGGATGTAAAATTAGTGTATGCAGTTTGAGAAAACGCGGACCATTTCATTTTCGGTACAATGTTGTAGGATAGAATTTCTACGAATTTACCCAATTTCTGACAAAAATTGGAAATTACGGGCATTGTTCACGAATGATTGTTATTTATACAAGTAGTACTCGCTTTATGAATCATTAGTTTAACGCCGAATTTTTGTAACCACACTTGATTGTAAAGCAACGGTTCATGTAATGTTAGACTCCGTGATATGAAAAATGTAATGAATTTGTGAGAATAAGGCTACCAATATTATGCTTGCCATCAAGTTCATAGCTTCTAAATCCTCGCCAACGTCTATTATCGAAATATAAACTGAATTATCTTCCATTGCCAACATCTCATTGTGGTAATCAAAATTGCAAAGCCACAAAAATACTGAAACACCTCAAACCCGATTACTAGAATCAAAAGTAAACTCGAATAAATGTCAACACTACATGAAAATCATTTCAATAATCTGAGTAAATTAATCTTTTTGGAAATTTCGGATGTCATTATGAGTAAATTTGAATGTTCTAGTCGCAGATATATATGCATAAAAGACGAATTTGGGATGACAAAATGCGTAAAAAGAAACAAAATTACTCGTGGATGAGAGGGCATGATGTTTGATCTAGGCACACGATCACTACATATTTTATATAAATATGATTGTTTGGAGATGTAGTAATGTAACAGTGAAATCTAATGAAAATATAGAATTTGATAGAACGGTATTTATAATATGTAGAATAGCTTTTACAATATCAATAACTCAAATTAATAAACTTAAGATTTCTTCATTTATTATTATCACCAACACGGCTTATTTAAGCGAATATTTCTATGATGAACACTGTAACGTAAAATGTGAGTCCAGCGGGATTCGAACCGACGACCCACGAATATTCAAGCAGAGGCCGCCTGACTGGAGCAATCAACGCTATTACGATGCCCAAGATATCATATATACCCTTACAAACACTTTCATCAAAGACGTAGTTACCTACAAAATTATAAAAATGGTGAATAGTAATCAATTTTTATTGGATTAATACCTGTGTGATACATCAAGTTTGGATTTCTGCAGAACATGGGTGTATGTCGTTTAAGAAAACAGGACAAACCATTAATAAAAACATGGATAAATCTAGTAAAAGGAGCATGACAGTGTAAGTTATGACATGTCTAGATAAAACGTCCATGTAACTCACAGCATGGTGGCATAATTTAACATCTAAATCGTCACTCCGAAAAGGCGGTTGATATCCTTAAATAATCGCAGAATCTTCTAGTTTAAAAGAAAATAATGTGAAGGATCAGATGTTTTTTTGAAATCGCATCCAAATAATTGGAGGTAATATCTCTGAGAATTTATTAAATTTCTGTTTAGTTAAAGTGAAGAGGATGTCAAAGCGTTTCACAGCGTAAAATAAATAGGATTGCAATTCAAAGCGGAATAAATTAATTTATTCTATATGCGTCAAATTATTTAGCTAGCGATTTTAATAAGCTATTAGAGGACTTGAATTGTCTACTATATATGTCACTTCAGGATAAGAAATGACATATCGAGGGCCGAATCTCTGATATTAAAACGAAATCATACATAATAGATCAAAACGCACCCAAGGATTACAAGAATGCTGCATCCCAACGCTGAAAATATCAATATCAGCTGTTCATGTTTGCAATGCTTAAAAGAAAATACGGCATGATATTTAGGGTCATGAGCCATGATTGATTTTAGCTCATATGGACTATCGTGTTCGAGAACAGGTTCTATCTCTAAAGTGATGTGAAAATCCTTAATTAGTGAACGAAGGTACTTTTGAAGATTTAAATATGATCATGTATGAGATAGACAGACGGACATTTTGAACATGGTCCGCCTTTTGAATTTTAAACTTCTGAATGACTCTGTTCGGGGGAGTCTGTGATAGATTATCTTCCAGGATAACATCAGAACCATTTGACTAATGCATTCAACATTTTACCTCTATTAGAATTGAATCGACCCTCTTGTAAACAGAATCGTCCAATAATAGTATTGCTGAGAGCATTAATTCATTATCATAACTTAATCCACCAACAAATAGCTCAATTTAAATATTTGTCAACCTCGACATCAAATTTGAGGACTTTTCTGACTTCAGAACCCCGGCAAAGATGTTTTGTTACGACCGGCAATCTTGAGTTGAAATAACCATAAACCTAATGGATTTGATAACAAATTCTCCTTTATTTTTGGCCGTAGCTTGGAATTGAAATCTATTAGAATTGGCCGGGAAAAAACTGGGTCAGGCACTTATTACGATTGAATTAATAATCTTAAAGTAGGATTTGATTTAGCGCCCAAAACTTGAGGACACCATGCTTCAATGTCGAAGTCAAAGGATTCTGTGTCAAAAAACATTCACTTGATGGTTTTGGTTTATTGTAGATTACACGAACGTTTGACTTTATCCCGATAAAATAAATGGGGCTTAAATTCATGATGGGAACAATTTCAGTATTAGAAATGGTGAGTTTGCACGGCATCGACAAACCTACATCGATTATTAACTGCGTTAGAAAATCCCCATCGCTGGTGAGTCGAAAACGAAAATGGATTGGGGTATCGCTGTTTGGAAACCAGATCCTTTATAAACAATTGACCAAACGGTTTATTTAGAAGTGACACGTCAAATTTCTCATCACATTTTGGGTTACGGCATGTTTTTTCGAACAAGATCTGTTTAAATGATCTAAAACCTCAGGGTAAAATGTTCTATGAAATACAAGGGTTCCTGGATTCGTCTCTGTTCCAGCCCTTGATTCTGTGAGAGTTATCTCTGCGAGAAGAATCCATTTAGTTGAAAACTTTTCATACGAATGCTA
>JWZT01002056.1:182133-202273 GCA_000827895.1 Thelohanellus kitauei
GACTCTTATTTTTTCATTAATTCTTTTCAAACCGTTAAGAACCGCTTCATTGAGAATAACATACACGGATGGAAAATTAATGTCGAATTAAACGGTTTACCAGTTAAAATGATGATCGACTCGGCAGCCTCTGTATCATGCATTGGGTATAGCCTATGGAAACAACTGAAAAAACCTAAGCTTCGACCTATGGGGGACCTTAAAGGATACACAGACAACCCAATAAAAACGTTAGGAAAAACGCAGGTCCAGGTAAACCTGCCAGGAAAACAAGAAAATTTACCAGTAGTAGTGACTATAAAAGATGACGAACCCATCTTAGGCCTCGACTGGATGCTTAAACTTGGAATAGGCATTCAAATCAATCACCTCACGCTAGACAACGATCGAAAATGTTCGGATTCGGAATTGTCGAATACTCTAAAAGAATATGACACAATATTTGTCGAAAACAACAAGGGAGTCAAGAATTACAAAGCTAAAATTTCATTACGGTCAGATGCTAGCCCAAAAATATTCCGCGCTCGCAAGGTTCCTTACGCGTTAAAAAAACAAATTGAACTGGAACTGAATACATTAGTCAAACAAGAAATACTTGAGAAAGTTCAAGATATTTCAGCTCCGGTGTGTTGGGCTTCACCAACAGTCAATATTGAAAAATCAAATGGTCGCATCAGAATATGCGGCGACTTTAAGGTGTCGTTAAATAAGTACATAAATTACCTACCATATCCCCTCCCAACATTCAATGACATTCTAAACAAAATAAAAGGAGGGAGATATTTCTCAATCATTGACTTAAAAGATGCATATCTGCAAATACCTCTAGATGAAGAGTCCTCTAGTTTAACTACCATTTCTACTCATATGGGGTTTTTCAAGTACAGACGATTACCATTTGGAATCTCGTCGGCACCTTCTATTTTCCAACAGTTTATGGACCGAGTTCTGGAAGACATAGAAGGAGCAGCCTGCTATATCGACGACATAATAATTACGGGAGCAACACAGGATGAACATTTAAAAAACTTGAGAAAAGTGTTATCAAAATTGAAGGAATACAACATTACGACACGTAAAGAAAAATGTAAATTCCTAACAAAAGAAGTTCGGTTTCTAGGTCACATAATAGACGAATACGGCATTAGGCGGTAAAAGTAAAACAAGTCGGAATCGTTGAGACATGCGCAGTATAAAAATGGAAAGTATCGCTGGAAAGTCTATTCGTGAACTGGCAATTTCGCATTTATCGAGCGATGATGCCTGCATTCAGTTCTTTATAGAAGTAGGACTTCTAAAATTGGATGTGTTTGGTGTCTGATCTAATAAAATGAATAAAATAAATGATCCTACATATAAGACGTATTAATTATTAATGGTTATGATTTATTAACTTTTGTCTCGTTTGTCGAAAGAAAGTTAACCTGTGTAGAAACACCTGGTTTGCGAAAAACTATATTTTCTGTTTCAGATAATTTACTCTTGCTTTATTATTGGGCCTACAATTTTTCAATACAATTGGCTATGAGGGAAACACAACTTTCGAGCACCACTTATCATTGAATAATTTTATTTCATTCGGAAATAGCTGTTTTAACGGCAGGCAAGTATGCGCTGATTGCCTGAATGACAATAGAGAAGTTATCGGTGGACCAGGATTAGAGGTTGAGATAAACGAGTCATTATTTTACGAAAGAAAATACAAACGAGGAAGGATCTTGGGAAGTGGGTGGTTCTTCGGAGCTGTGGAACGACATGACCATTCGAAGTCTTATTTAATGGTCGCCCTTAATCGAAAAAAAGAATCATTTGTCCCAATCATTTCATAACGTATTGGGAGGGGATTGATTATAATTTCCGACTGCTGGAAGGCATACAATGAATTGAGTGAATGTAGATACATTCATTTTACTGTCAAACATTGCCAAAAATTTGCAGATCGTAGCCATCGATTTATTCACATACAAAATATCGAAAACATTTGGCGCTGGGCTAAAAAACGATTCTTATCAACCATTAAAAACACCAAAAACAGATTGTCCAAGCTAAATGAGAATCTCTCTCGAAACAAATCCAAAGATAACGCGTTCGAACACATTTTTGAAGAAATAGAGCTGCCTTACCTAATAAATTCATAGTTATTGCTACTTTATTAGTTGGAATTCGCATTTTTTTGCCCGAGATTAACGATTCTGACTTGTATTACTTTTACCTTTAATCGATTTAGATTTTACTGTTTGGATTTAGTTTTGCGAGCTTTCTAATATATATACTTCTTTCAGTTTTAAACAGATTTAATAAGATATCCTCATTATAACAGCATTGAATGCTTGACATGAATTTTGTGAAAATTTTTGGCGGGTTCTTTTCAAGACGTCGACAATTTCTTGCTTTTATTTAATGATCAGCTGTCTTTTATTTGGTTTCCTTAATATGTTTTTGCTCACAACTAGAGGCGAAAAATTGATCCGTAGTCAAAATACATAGACAGGTGATTTTTGCTAGAAAATACAGTGTAATAAATAACAAAGGGTATATGTTTATTCTAGTAAATTGCTGAACACTTTCATTTGACGAGGAAATGCTATCTAAGAATTGAGGTGCGTGCGATCTTACTGATGATAGTTTGACTTAATATGTTCAATTTGTCATTTTTAGCAGTTTGCCAGTTCCATATTTGTACCATCCATCGATTAAAAGGCCAGGTGCTGCACTTGTCGATTCGTTGGAAAAAACTGATATGATGAAGATCATCAAAATACCTAAAAGATTCTTCATAAGTGTCATATGTTGTCTAACATGCAGATTTAGTTCAAGGCCAATGTGAGTGATAATGACTCAACGCTGGCGCGGCGTTAATAGAATACAATACAAAGGTTTTGTATTCAAAAAGGTTAAAGGAGACTATGCTTATTGCGCACCAAACGATTTCTACTTTATTCTTAACGATATTATGGAAGTTGTTTTAATGAGATAAACACGATTTAGAGTGACTTTTTTTTGTGAATCATATCTAAAACTAATTTAAGAAAATGTTATTGATAAATGTCCTCGAGATATACCAAAATATCGTTATAATAACCATATATAATCTTTCTCTAAATAAGTATTGTCACGGTTTTGATTGCCGAAATCTTTTGTTGCGCCATGTGCATGCGTAGAAAAAACCCAAAATATTTTGTAAGAAAAACCAATTTAACCGAACACTTAAACATTCCAAATGACACAACTGATCCTTAAAGTTATCCGTGTGTGGCCAAAAACGAAATTGATATCAGTGGATATGCTAAATTAACGTGTTTATCATGCTATTTGTTAAAAATGGATTTATCGTACGATCCCCCTGATAAGAACCCCTACGCAATCATGGTAAGATTTTTCACTCATTTTAACTACTCGGCGAGATGATTTTTTCACAACCGGTACAACCGTATTCAAAGATATCACATTATTTTATTTTGCGCATATGTCAGAGTACAATAGCTTCTGGAACAATTTTATCTCCGAATTCCTAGGGAGAAGATAATTAACCCGTAAAGTAGTCGACTGTGAGTTAGATACTCAAGAAATAATGTCCTGACATTGCCCCAAAAATCTTTGTGCTTTAATCATGGCCACCAAGTCATTTATGGTCTCTAAGCTAAAATCAGGGTTGATAAATCGATGACACTATGAGCTCAAGCAGAAATAAATACGATAAAGAGACAGACGCCATCAGAGGATGATGTTCCGAAATGTCACCCTAAAACATGACAATGTTAAATTGAAAAATCAAAGAGTTTTTTAACTTTGATTGACTCTGATATAGAGCCGTTTGGTCAATGGATTGCATGCTCTCGTCGCAATATGGTACACTATTTTTTGAAGTCATTGGAATGCAGATTTTTTAACATTATTAAGTGGATACAAGAGAGGGTTCAGACTTGATATAAGGGTGGTGTGAGAGATGGACCTAAAAAAGATAATATAAAGAGCAGCTGCTGAACATGGATTCAACAGACAATATATTTAAAAATAGTTTGGCGAGTTCCATCTTGCCTCGAGATAGGAATACGTCTATTCACACCATGAATTACCACACTCGTGTAAATTTTATCGCTCAATCAAAAACTTATCGGTCACATGTAATACTTTATGACTTTTTTCACTTCTCAAAGTTCTGAATCACATTATTCTTAAAAAGGGTGATGATGACATTAAAAATATGAATTATCATACGACAATCGGTTACACTTCTCAAGCTTTGTCGGATTTGCCCTAGGTCTCTAGAGTTGACATCTCGCAGAAGTTATTTCGTTTTTGAATTATTTGACCACTTTCAGTGATGTAAGACTTATGATTGTCTTAATTGGATGTCTAGACTTTCTTAAATATCATATCAAACTTTGCAGTTTATTTTGAGTCCATAGTTTTGGTATTGACTCCGAAAAACCTTCGAGGGCAATCTTAGCGCAAAATGTAAAATCCGAGTGATTTGATTGAGTTTTTCATTTACTTAAAACCAAACCTGGGCAGTATAATGTTATTGGTAAGCAGAATATATTCCTCCACTTTTTCAAAATCTCTATTTTGACCTTCAGAGGCATCGTTACCAAACATTGGTTTTATATACCTATTCTACCGATTTTGATTCGATATTTTCATTTACGAAGCTATTTTTGACAAAACAATACGATCCCACACAGATATTACCTTGAATTTCGAATCACATAGGACTATCCACAGTTTATAAGGCTTATATGAACCCTTGTAAAATTATTCATCATCAACGAAATGCCAAGTCAGAAGATGTGATGAGAGGCTGACCAGTCTGCGATTTTAAGGGGAAAAGATGTTTATTTGGCATAAATATCATGAATGTCGTTGTAATATTAGTACCGCTCCAAAACTGATAATTTCAGAACATAGAGATATTTCATTATAAAACTTAATTTGAGTGATGCATCCAACAGGATTTTAGACTAATATAAATCAATGGTAGCACCCTAAATACCAGATGCTACGTGTCCAACAAGTCATCTAATACCCCCAACATTCCAAATCCGTTAAACACGTCATATACATAATTAACCAATCCCTCTAAGACACTCCACCGATGATAATTCCCAGTAAATAGAATTTCAGATAGAACTGGGATGATATTATAAAATTTGCCACTTTACAACACATCTCTAATGGCTAGATAGGAATGTTTGTGATAAAAATTAGATAATCAATATACATAGATAAACAACCAAGATAAGGTATATTATTGCTTTATAATTAGACACCAGTTCTCTCTGATTGATCATAAAAAATACCTAACCTTTATTTTTAGGAAAGAACGAGACCCGTTAACTCTAACAATTTGTATGATTTTTCACCAAAACAACATGGATCAGAATACCGTAAACATTCCATGTTTTAAGATAATCTTTGTTGATTGACAGAACAATATTATTGGGAAGTGGTTATGATGAAATAGGCTATTAAAGCATAGAAGAAGAGGGTAGAGATGTTGGTGACAAATCCTGTTTACAATAACAACCCAAATGTCATGGATTAAAAGCATCATCAATAATGACGTGTTGTGAGGATAATGACATAAGGGATTCAACATTGTGTAGGTAACTACCGTTGTTCATATAGGTATCACTTATGATCAACGTACAGCAATGGTAATAATGACATTATATTTTGACCTCAAATATGCCGATTAAATCACGTCAGTATGACGTAGTTTTGTTCGATTTCGACGTCGATTATTTTGCAATCAAGATGGATTATAATCGTATGACAATCAACAAAGCACAAACACTTATCCTACATTACTATTGTGCTCGCTTATATTAACGGTTTGAGAATAGGCTTTTGTGAGGTGTTTGATCTGCAACAATATGTTAAGAGTACGACAGAGGATATTAACTTGCTATAATCGGGGTCGTAAACACAGACTGCAATTAAATAAAAAAGGGAGTGGTTTTTCCTTTGACTCCTCAAAAATTGGTGTACGTACCATAAAACCACATAATAAAATATTGTTCGAGTGTGGTATTAATTTTTGCCTCAACCCTGTGTAAAACATGAGTGTAAACGTCGTCAGAACCCCTTGGTGTCGGATATCATTCTAATACTATATTTCTATTGAGTAAGATTATGCCTGTTTATAAGTGCTAGAACCAACCAGTAGGAACATTCACACTCGTAAATATTACGAATATGACGTCATCATTTCAGAAAAAGTCAGTACGGTCTTTATAAGGCACGCAATCTCGTATTAGTTAGTTAGAATATCTGTTCAATGTGCGTGATGGTGTCCATCAAAATAGGATTCTTGGTCCTGTCCGTATCGATGAGGCTTTTGGTAGATTCAACAATTGCAGGTTCCAATGTTTGCTTCAGGGTTCTCATTTATTTAATTAGCACACGTTGGATAGCGCATTAACCCTGGCTGGACATCATGAACATCGGTATGCTGGTCCTATGCCTGTTCTAACCATTTATGTCGGTTATATCTTTTTAAGATTTAGACGGTGTTCCTTATAGCTTTGTCTACGAACCAGGCTTGGAATGCCAAACGACCTTTCAGGTTCGTTACCCTACATCTCATGTGGGCGAATACGTATGCTAATCCTGATCTCAGTCTCCAAGCGTGAGCTGGAAGATGCATCCGTTATTGGATACCTTAGACGAATACCCCCTCGTTTTCGATGATCAAGATAAGGATGCCGTGGACAGATTGAGGGGGTTTGATCCCGCCTTCTCTCTTTTTTTCGAGATTTTGAGCAAACACTCTCACGTATATATATCCTCATCAGATATTGCCTAGTTCCGCGAGACCAAATTTATCTCCAGATACGCCTCAAGTTATGGGGATTGTCGATGTAAGTCAAAGAGGTGATCCTTTCTGTGCAGTGATAATCGTAGTGTTTATTTTTGAATTTTAGCAAAAAAATAAGCGTCACATTTTCACTGTTGAGGGCACAAGCCACTCGGAAGTTTACAGTTATTTCGAATTTCGTATTACTTCCACTCCCAAAGAGCGCGTTGAAGATGATCAAGGTGGTTTTAGAGAGTTGAAGCTGGCGGGCTACATGATGAGGTGTCCACCAACATATCGGGGTGGGACCACTCCGAAGGTTACCGTTGTTGTCGAAGAATTTTGTGTTGTATCGTGTTCATCTCATATAGGACTGTACTGTTGATGTATATTTACAGCAGGTCATAGAGGGTGCCGGTCGTGGAGTTGCTCAAGCTTCATATAAGCAAGTGGAGGAGGCAGTTAGCGAGGATGGAAAACAACGGCTTAGCGGAACGATTTCCTTGACAAATCTGGAGTTGAAGAGATATTCACCCGCGATTGGTTTGTGTCGTTAATGATCAGCTCGTCGACTCGTTCATCCAAACTACCTTCCCTTGATCAAAGCTGACCCTGACCCTGAAAGATATTGCGAGTTCAAGAATTATGTAAATTGTGTATATTAGTAAAGCGGTTGGCAATCAGGGAATTATTTCACAGGGGTCAGAGAGTTTCCTTGGTAACCAGGTCTCAGATGATCCATCCTCCCAAAGGTTCTGTTCAAGTGGCAGAGAGGCCTAGCCAAGAACTTTTAAGGGCTTGTCGTGCGACAGTTGGTAATGGAGTAAAGCGGACTGCTTGAATATCCATCAAGGCTTAAAATAAACGAATAATTATAATTATGAAATAGATCTTGGATCGATTCTATTTATGTATCATTACTTTATTCTTCGTTTAAATTTGCCATGGTGTCTGTCTTTATGTTTTAAATACTCTTGAATACCTCGAGATTTTAATGGCTCGTGATGGGTTTGGAAGATTATTAATTGGCCAGACCTATTTACTTCAATCCTTTGATCTTATCCGGTATTGATCAAGCGTGATCTGACCTACTCTTTTGTTTGATAGTTATTAAAAATGACACTTTTTAATATTAAATACCATCCAAATAAACTTAATATTTTCGCTTGTCTATATTTTTGATCACAGAGTAGGTCCCTTGCCTTCTTAATATCTGAATATACTAAGCATCAGTTATTATGGAGAATTCCTATGGTTTCCTATGCAATGGTGTATGATTTCCTTGGTATTTTTAATGAATTGGGCTCAGAAGCCGTAGGTTGGTATCCATACCATGGTAAGATCGTAATCACAAGCTATTGAAGTTGTCGTTGACCCAATTTGACCATCATTAAAGTTGAAAACAATGGTCCATCATAACTAATGACATATTATGATGAGCTTTAGAGGGTGATACACAATGAAATAAAATCTGTCTTTACCGAAATAAGCTGTAGTCTAATATCTTAAAAGTTTCCATAATTTTGTCCAGTATATTCACTTGTATTTCGTATACTTCAAATTGCAAAATACTAGATATTTAATATGTGTTGTGTGGCTTTCGGGCGTGGAACTGAAGCTATAATATTACATATGTATAAAAAGCCATTAAAAATCAGGAGTAACAATGCTCAGTTAACCTTAATACTATATGATACAAGTTTAAATTGTATTCCAAATTACAGATTTTTTCATAAATCATGGGCATTTAAAAATATGTTAGTATTTTTTCATTAAAAGTGGGTATTTTTAAGCACGGATTCATGTATTTTTCGTCTTTTTGAAGTTCAATTTCGCCCTCTCCTTTTTTTTCATTAAGTTTTTAGTACCACAGTTTGAATTTAATTGTATAAAAACTAATCTTGTCCGGTGGAAAGAATTTGAAAGATGGAAATTTGTAATAAGCCACCATTTGTTAAATTTGATGTTGCGTTTTGATGAATCATAGCATAATAGGGGAGTGGGGTTGTAGTTTTTAGTGAATTTTTTAACATTCAATCTGGTGGATTTTTAAGAAATTATAAAATCACAAAATTAAGATCCCTTAAATGAGCAACACTAGTTCCGAATGATATATGCGGTGTTATGGGTAATTTGATATTCGACCTCCCCAATTTCAAAATGATGTTATGGGTATTTTTACTAGTTATGTTGGCGGGACATTGGGCCATCATTTTTTTTATTTTAGTTTGATCTGCCCTGAAGTAATTTATGTCACTGGGACAAGGCAGATTTTGTGAATTTTTAGACTCGTTAAATTTTACTAATTTTTGACTACTTTTTCACAATTCGACTGAAAGTGGTTTCTTTGTTTGGTTAATAACCTGAATCGGTATTAACTTTATACTCAGAGGAGTATTTAATTTTTAAAAAATGTTGTATTTTGAAATTCCCATTAAATTCCAGCAGCCCACATATGCTATGCTTTTTTAACAATTGTTTTCCATGTCAGAAAATTTGTGTAAACAAAACGCGGCACGAATTACAACGGATGGTGGCTTGTAAAAATTTTCAATCTTTTCATACCCAAAAGATTGGTTTTTATCCATTTTAAAATGAATTTCTCATTGTAAAGGAGAAAAACTAACTATTAGTCTGAACTAGGGTTTTGCTTATCACAAACTAGCCGCGACATGCTTTTCACTACCCAGGAAGTGATCAGTCCTTTAGAAACAGACTCTTCGGGAGCGCCTCATGCAGAGCTGCGAATGTCAATAGTCTACTCACTCGCTTTCGCGAGCCAAACTAAACCGCAAGCACCACTGCAGGTCTTGATCGCTAGCTTCCCAAAATGAAAATTTCATTATAAAACTAAATGAAAAGAATGAAATAGACCTGTAAATCCTATATTACGTATTTTGATGATTAAAGATCCAAAATTATACTGGCATATTTAAATAAATTTAAACGTTTTTAAGAGAAATTTACGATGATTACTTCCCTCTATTACTCTCTTCATCCATAAGAATGGCTCATAAGGCAATCAAAGAAGTTTTATGAAAGCTATATTCTCTTTCAAGCAAGATGAATCCTTAGAAATTGAACATATTTTTACTCGAATGAAGGACTGTTAATTTGATCACGTACCACTTAAATTAATTTCATCACAAATTGATCCAAGTAACAATCTTATAGCAACCGAAAATTCAGGCAGATATAAATATTTAATAGAGAACCAAAATCGGCAGGCAGCGTTTTTGTTGTTATATTATGAATTAGATCTTATATTTGGGGCTAATTTTTGTATTATAACTAGCCAGAGAGAACAAATTACTTCAATCAAAGGCATATTTATATTATCATAGAGAAGGAACCACCACTAGTTTTTGGAGACGTTCAGACTATAATAGCGAAATTACACAGGAAAATTTAAATTCTAAGTGATCCATTCATATCTACAGAAGAGCATAGTTACGCACTCTCTAAATCTTCGAACCAATCTGGCCAAATTATCAACAAAAACAGATCTACTCGTTTATCAATACCTCCTAGAAATAAACAGATTGTATCACTTAAAGTCAAAAATTCATCTACTGCATAAATTGAGGCCATACCTCTGCTAGTCAATTTGACACGCAAAATTAAGTACACACCAAGATTAAACACGTATCCCTCCCTTTACCTCGAAATTTGAACGAACTTCAAATTTCAGGACAATAGGCACGCATTTAACGGCGATGTATTCCTCACATTGACGCAACTTTACTCAGGAAGAGGTCTTGTACTTAAAACTCAAGAAATGTCAGCTTTGTTATCTCGAACAAATAAATGGTTATGTGAAGGGATGTTCAAGACTTTCCCACTTCTTTTCACCCGCTTTTATACAATACACAGGCTGATTAATGACCAGGTCATTCCTTCGATATACTGCTCATTTGCCTCTAAATCTACAGCGAGTTAACAATCATTTTTGATCATTATTATCGTTTCTCCGAAATCTAAGATTGAGTAGTATTCTGATCGATTTTAGCCAATCAAATATTAATTATCCTATAATTTCATTTACTAATTCACATTCGAAGACATGATATTTTGTTTGATGGAATCGTGTAAGCTAAAAATAAACGAATATCATAATTAGAGAACGAAATATCAAACAATCGAGACCTTTGAATTTTATATAAAAATGATTAAAAGTCTTGCTTTTGTACCTCGTGCTCATGTGATACGAGCTTCTGAAGAGGATCAAATCATATTCTTTGATTTCAACCATGAATTGATGTCTTCACTAGTGTCATATTTCGAAAAGAATTTTATTTGATTCTTAAGTATTGCTAATATTCGAGTAAGCCTGTCTATTTACTGCTGAACTTTGCAATTTTATGAATCAACAATAACTCAAACCGATAGAACCAATAATGACATTATGGAGTGGCACAATTGGTTTGCCAGATTGATTGGTTCAAATAAACCATAAATTATTTCTTTTAGTCCACAAATTGAAAACTTATGAGGCTTTACAGATAGAAAATTACGTAAATACTTATTGGAGAGCACAATCGTGAAAGTGGAAGAGTTTAGAAGGACCTCGATATAAGGCAGCAGAAAATTGATATTTCATTAAGTGCTGATGATATAATTCGTTATCTTGAATAAATAAGTCATACAATCGCTCGCAAATTAGGTTGTCGACTTCGCATTTTTGGTTGTCGACATTTAATATTGCAAGCGACTCTAAAAAATAACAGATTAGGATTTGATATTTGCAAAAGACTGTTTTTTTCGCACTGATGTCTTTTTGTTGAACTAAGCCCTATTCGACAATGTCATCATTGTAGATCCAGACTAACGGGTTAAATTGTTTAAAAGACCTTAAAATATCTATTTGAATCATCTTAACTCATCTCGACAACCAATCCAAGAAAGGAACCCATGTACAAAAACCAAGTAAATCGTCATTGAATAATTCTTTAAAACCAAGATTTTTTTGTATACAAGCAAAATAGGATCAAAATTACCTAACTGGGAGGTGTTGTTATTATTCCGAGGTCCATGGGAATAAAAAGTTAGAATTTTTTATCAATTTTCAGCCAACATTAATACAGACGTTTTGAATTCTATAATATCAAATTCAAGGGATATACATGATCCGCGACACCATAAAAATCTATTTTTAGACAAATACCAACTGTTAAGAAGCATTACAGGATATGCACAACTTTTTTATAAAAATCTTCGAAATTTAGAATGGTATCATAGGTTATTTGAATTGGAGAATTTGACATTCTGAAGTTAACTTCTTTTTGATTAATAACTGTTTAACTAGTGGATCTAAATACAAGTTGATTTTCTTATCATATTTCACAATATCATCATTTTTTGAGCTGGTTTATGGCAGTGGTAACAATCATTACTCTAAAAAAACCAACGCCATTAATGTTATAAAGTGGCAAACCAAAATATGTAATCTGTAAACTTAAAAGCCACTAAAATTACAATATTTCAAAGATTCTTTTTACTGATCAATGCCCTGTATGAACAATATCATATTTCAGATATCCTTAAAAAAATAAGATGGAATTATACGTTTTTAAATTAGTTCATTAAGGGAATTTTCTAGTATTGCCTGCAAAATCAGGTTTGCGACGAGCAGCAAATTGGCAGTTTATCAATGAAATCAGTTGACTACTCCCTAAACCACATACTTAAATGATTCCTTTACTTAACAAGTGAGATAAACTACACATTTCAAAGAAAGCAGATGCGATATGAACATGCCTGTCATTTTTTTTTACATTTTGAGCAGAATTATATTTATACAGAGAACTATGTTTAAACGAAAGACAAAAGAATTGAGAACACCAAGATTTATCTTTACTCAGTATGTATTTCAGCTACCATATATTCCAGAATGTATCAAAGATGCAATATCTCCAGCTTCTTTTCTGTCAGACACAATTATGAGTGAAAAATAAACTTTATGAACCTGATGAAATTATCATGAATACTTTGATTTGATCTGAGTTTATCCGATCGCTCGCAGCATGTCTGGCGAATGAGTTTTTCATGCAGTTTAAATTCCTTGGAATCAGTTTTCTTTTCCGCATTATTCATGATCTGCAACAAACCTCCACATCCACTTACTAATGTTATTTTTATCGGAGATAAAATACCTTCAACACTATCTAAATGAAGAATAATAATAATAAATTATCCCAATTTGTTGAGAGTAAGCAAAGAAAAAACGGCCAAAAAGTGAACTTTTTTCTGCTCAAATATACGATCCGGTATTATTTGTAAATTACCCAATATGGATGAGTCAGAAACTACTGATCAATTATATCCCCAGCATTGTTTGAGCATGCTTTCATCTTCTGATAAAAGGCCGTCACAGGCCAATGATAAAACCATTCAAATATCCACGAAATGCAAAATGTCATCGTATTGATTATATACGATTCTGAAATGACAAATAACGAACTCTCGGGGAAATATCAGGAGTAGTTTTAGGAGACTGGGATAGTGAATTGGGTCTTAATTCTCGAAATAAATTGAAAATGTATTCATAAAATGCCTGATAACGATGTTCAATATTTTTTAGGATTAAAAAAGAGGTCTGCTGCATCTTCGTCACAATAAGTTCGATTATGAAAAGTTTCGAATGAAGTAACAAAACGTTGGAAAGTTTTTGACCAATAGGATTGGAACAGCTTAAGTTAATTTGTTAATATAAGCTCGTACACAGATTCATATATAAGCCCACTTCTCCCCTCTTATTCAAAGATATGGATTTGGATATAAGCGACCAACGCATCCCAGGAGAGTTGATAAAGATGTTACTGCATAAAAAATAAATCGAGCAGAATCTCTCCAATTTTGGCTTGTTTATATTTACTTATTAATCAATACCCTAGTTAAATAATACCGTTTGTGTGATAATCCAAACCATTTACCAATTTAGCGAGTTTTTACAGAATCCTAACTATTTAAGTTGTGTATTTTATGAAATAGACAACACTCTTTAAAACAGTAGTATCATCAAACAAAACCGGGGCGTTGTTAAAATACTGGCTTAATTTTCATTTGTCTTAATATCTTAGATTCTACCACTCCATTCGCTTTTGTTACATCCTGGCTTTTGTTTTCCCTCTTTTATGGGCTTTAAGTTAACTCGCGCAAGCCGTTGGTATATGGATATAATCGAAGTTTCAGTAATATAGATTTTTCCGGAGTTTGCGCAATTATCCAAATACTTTTTTTCAGAGCCACCGCTTGTTTGGATTATAAAACGATTGAGCATTTTGAGGAACATCGATTATTGTTTCCATAACATCCTTAAGCTCAGCTGGAAAATAGGTGTTGGTGATCATTGAAGCCACTAAATATAACCCGGATTCGATTTTGGAGAAGCCATTTGGGTGGACACAAATGATTGAAACAGCGCGGTTAAAATAAGACTGGGGTGAAATCACTGAAAACAGTTTGCAAACAATATTGAATTTTGCCCCCAAATTCGACAACCTTATGATCTTCTGGATTCTCTAAATACTGATTCTGGTTATTATATACAAATACCATTATTGATTGAGATTAAAACAAAGCTTCTAACATTTGATTGTCCAAAATACAACCATATTTTACTCGGAAAATATCTACACCTTGAATGCTCGGTAACATATACATGATTCTCATATTCCAGCTACAAAACTGTCGCCTAGTAAGTATTAAAGTATATTTGAACAATATTAACTTGGAAAATGAGTCAGCTTTCCTGAGAACGTTTAATTCCTTTCCTGAACTTAGAAAAGCCATCTAAACGCTCGGTATTTAGGTAGATGTGATCAAGCTTGACTATGAGAAAGTAAAAGGATGCTTGATATCCAAATAAGGCTAAATTATTAACCACCAACATTTTTTATTTCTCTGTTCAATCGCCACATTGATGAATTTGCGTAAATTCTTCATAAAAGATAAAAAAATCAATATTGACCCGCTGTCTCTTGTTTTTTCGATAATTTTTAGACACATGTCAGACCGGCAAGCCCTTCAGATATGTTCCGATCCACCTCAGTCACACAGATACGATATCTGTCTTTTCAAGATCGGTCGTGAGGAATAGATCGCATACAGCCAACACAATATTCCAGTCAACAGGTTTTGTTGCTAAAAATATTGCATGATCGTTGAACAACTCTCAATTTTCTCAGCGATATAGTTTTGACTATTCTGTGAATTTTCCGTAAATCGATTTGAATTAGTGACACTTCAAATACTTTCTGAATTTGTCGAAATTCCTGTTGGATTTTTGACCTTAGGTCACCTAGTTCATGTTTCTCAGTTTTGTTAAGGTGGTTAAATAATTCTTTGTTGAGAATTACTGCTATTTCTTTTAAAAGTAGATCCGAGGAAACTTTGAGACTTGATGAAGGCCTATTAATGATTGGCAGGATATCGTTGACCAGATGTAATGGAAATAGGACCAAAAAGTCTGATCGAATTATCATATTCACTCAAAAAACAAATCTGTGAGAATTGTCATACATGGCTCAATAAATTAAGATTAGGTGACTTTTAAGCGAGGCTGATCAAAGAACAAAAGTTTCTGTCATTAAACTCACTTATCAATATGCCTTTTTCGTCGAAAACGCTTGTGGTGTTTTTCATCTTTTAATTGCAAAATTACCTTGTTTTGGAGTACTTACCCGCATTTTTTTTAACGTCATTACCAAATGAACTATCTCGTATTTGGTAACACCTGGCCCAAGCATCTTCCTAAATTGTTGAGTATTTTTACAGATTCCTCAAATATACCCATCCAGATAGCAGAGTCATGTTACTCCTGGCCATTAAAATCACATTTATTGAGCATTCAAGACAAAGTCATTAATTCTCTGCCCATACTCCATACTCGTAATTACAGCTAATTGCGCCTACTGTAATTAGTTGATAGTTAGTTCTCGTGTTTTCGATGATTTAATCAACGTAATAGCTTAATATAAGGATGATCAATCTAAACAACGATCACCTAGATATTAGACACATATTATCATTGTTGCATTTCTCCATCTCAATCTTCCTGCCTATGAACAACATCCTAGATTGGGATGAGATGATTAATAATACTACAGATTATCTTCCGACTCATTTATTATAATTCAGATAATAGAATTATTGCCAAGAATTACCCTGTACCTTTCTAATCAATAGTAATCAGTTGATTAAGTCACAATTTTGTCTAACCCTATCATTATATTTTTGCCTACTTTTATCCTTCTTTTGATGATGTTTTGTTGGTAATTAAAAATAATTCGTTCAGATCCTTACTAATTAAAAAATTCCACATACATCCAACCAGGTTTTGATATCCAGTCTAAGAACCCATAGCGATACTTGGCCATTCATCTATAACTGAATAATCATAAATTATTGCTTACGGGCTAGGATGGATGCAAATATGACACAGCTTAGGTATGCTAACTGCTATTATAGTCAATAAAATGATGACGATTCATTAGTGTACGAAATGATTTGATTGTTGTTAAGACGAATAATTATTTGCATAAGTTTCGGGTCTAACGTTTGGGGTTGTGTATATTTTGTTCAATGAATCAGTCATCAATTAAATTTCCTAAACATCAATCCTGGTTGCCCATTTAATAGTATTTGATGTTTCATACCCATGTAAACCTAGGCTTTTTTATACTGCAAACACACCAACTATTAGATTATTTGTTTCCATTGTTTTTTTGTTAAAAACATAGGTAATTTCTTTCTATAAAAATAAATTCATTCTTTTCCCGATATTCATATAAATAACCTCCTGTGAGCTTAATATATGGTTATTCAACCTCTAATTGCGGAATGTATTGACATGGTTTGTTTTTATGTATTTAGACAGGTCAATGTATAAATAAATGTTTATTTAGATATTAGTTAATTACTCACTCCCTCAGCAATCATCAAAACATCAAAAGCAACTACTCTGAAATCTAATTCACAATCATAGACAGAACGGTTGAAATGAACTATTTGATACGACTGAAATCTGGCCTCAGTGTAAAGATATTCTTATTTCTTAAATGCACAAAAATAGAATCGTAAAACAAACCTATTCTGTGATCTCAACAATTGTTTGCTTAACAAACTGCTCCCCTTCTTTTTTCATGTTTCTCTTTATCTCAAAACAATCAATGAATTCCCATCAACTGTTTGCGCATTCCAACATAATATATAAAACATAGATGAAATCATGATAGATAGAGTATGATTGAACCTGTTGAATTTTAAGTTTGGTTATTTTGTTCTCCTTTGATCATTATTTGGTTTCCATTTACATTTGATCGCCTGAGCTGATCTTCGAAAAGCTTCATCTATGAAGTTAAACATTTGCCTGTAAAATTTTTGATACCATGGCAAGCGGCATAATTAATTATCATGTAGCCGAGATAAGGGTATAGCCGATATCTTACCATTTTCTAAAAAATCAATAACTTCAATGTTGTAAATTTGAACCTCTAAACTTTTCAGAATAATTTTGATCTATTGGGTATGAGATTCAGATTGGGCTGAAGCACTAACGAAGTTTAACTTTCAACAGTGTTTTTCGGCAAAGGTTGCTGAATGTTCTCAATGAACGCCGTATAGGATTCAACCGTCTACATTTACGTGTTTATGAATTAGAATGGTTTTGAGGGGCTATGATATCAGACACGACAGAAACGAAATTTTTTTCGAGAAAAATCAATACATGACAACGGTCAGGCGGAAAAATCTCTAATATTCCTCATTCTGATTCTACTGTTTAAAAGCATAATATGAATGATTTTCTCGACCACCCACTACCTTTTTACTCTGAGGAGCTCAATTTCAGTCTGTTTCTCAGCTATAATGTCAATTCTTGCCAATAGTTCACGAAAAAATGTACATTTTAATTAGCCAGATAGAAATTCTGACATCAGTAAGGTTCAGACATCATCAAAATAAATTACTGACGTATGGTATGCATGTTAAGAAACGGAAATTCTTGTTCTCAAGAAGACGAACACACGTAAATTCTTTCTACCACATGCCAATTACTGCTCAAGGACGCTGCTCAATTTAACGTTATGTGGAAAAACTTCGGGCTGATAATCGACACATTATTAACTTTTCTTCTTATTGAAATCAATGAAAGAAATACAAACCGGATGGTCTGTTTGAGATTACGAGTTCTTATTCAAAGTTATGTTATATGAACAGTAAAGACTCGAATGGATCTTTGACTATGCGAACCATGTCTTGAAAAGTAACAGGTTTTATTTCGTCAGTGTTTCACACAGAAACCAGAGTTTATTGTAGAATTATTTTATCCAGGTCAAAGAATGATAAGTGTAGTTGTAAAGAATAAAGATCGGAAAGTGTAATCGATGATACACCATTTTCCGTCAAAAATGGCAGATTTACTGATGAGGACATTCAAGGTTTTGGAGTTGTATTTATAAGTAAATTGATATTTATATAGATTCTGCCTTTGAGGGTTGTTGGAATATTCATTCATGTTTAAGAGTTGAATATACACTGTCGTTGATTGAGATTTGAGTTTGCCTAACAGAATGAATCATTCAAAAAGTTACTTTTTATAATAAATTCATCATCGGAAACTCTAAATGTCATTATCGAAAAGTCGGCCATTTTCAACCGACAATGGCGTGTCATAAAATTCAATGATATTATCGACATGATGATCATGCTCATAAAAAACACAGGCGTGATGAATACACCTCAAAAACATTTCATTTCTTATTTATTATCTCAGATAACAGATGGTGAGACTATTTTCTAATAACCTTAATGGATATTTAATAAGTTTGGAAATACGAGTGCTGGTTTTCTAATAATCTGGTACGGGGTATATTTAAATAAAATATTCCTACGAGTATGATGAAAGGATGACTGATAAGGCCTAGACTTTACATTCACAGACATTTCACGAATTATACCAACTTTTTCATATCTATAAAAGGATGAATCTCACGGAAACATGCGATATTTTTCAAATTTTGATGAAGTAAATTTTGAAAAAAAGCCTTCATTCTAATACAACTCAATCCACCATGCCCTACATGATAAAATTTACGGATCAACTCGATATGTGTCATTAATCGCGTACAATTTTTAAAACGAGTTCCTGTAATTTAACAAAATAAAAAGGTAGAATTTTTCCCACAAAAAATCACATCATTGAATCTTTAAGAAACTAAATCTTGAAGATAACTTGAACTATCTTGATGCCACAAAAGTCATTGAGATCATTGTGTACATAAGAGGATAAATTCATTCATCGCAACAGGAGATTTATCAAATTCAAGCTGTCGTGTTTAATTTTGACGTATTCAACAATGTTTCAGTTCGGCTTAGATGATCGCAAGTCCTTCATTCGATAAGTTTTGTGATTTTGTCCCATTAACGTGTTCGGGTCGTATGTTAATCATAGAATACTTCATTGAAATTTTCCAGCATGATAAAGGAACCACTGCCAGGCTTCGTTAGAATATCTGTGATTGGTTCATCAGTCAAATCTCGAACCTTAAGAAAGAATTTTTCCTTAATTTTTAACATGAGAAAAATCATTAATTTTCTTGTCCCATTTTAACCCTCACATTCAACTGGTAAACCTGATCAAAATTCTATCGCTGTTTACAGAATAATCAATTTCAGCCATCTTTCTTTGAAATCATTTTTAGGCGGAAGAGTTTTTGATGAAACAAAGTTTTGTACAAAGCTGAAGATGGTTAAGCATGCTCAAAAAAACTGATCAAAGTTACTTATCCATTAATTTATCCCCCCATTCAATAATAAAGGATTTGCTAAACATGATTCATTACTTCTGCCTTTTTGTGAGCAATCATATCTAGTGGTTCGTTTACTCAGTTTTAATTGTTACCATAATGATATTCATTAAGTCTATAAATCACTTCTTTTTGCACAATACCATTATATTGTTGTCTATGATTTAAAAGCGCTTCTAAGATGCTTCAACAAATGTAACATTGCCACTTGAGCTGATTTGTGCATGAAAATGAAGATGTGAGAATCGAGTTACCGAGATCTGCTGATTGAGAGGTTATCAAAACCCTAATCAAAGGTTTACATTTGTTATTATCAAAAGCCCTTCCTCACCAAGAAATCTATTCCTTTTAACTCTGCCTAAAGACGCAGATATGTACAGTTTAGAAAGTAAAACAAAAATTTTTGGCATAAGCAACTCAGATATGCTGCTATATAGACTAAAAAACCCGACGATTTTTAATAACAAGTGTTCGTATTTAAATACTCTTTAAGCTAAGGGTTAAAATGCTCGGTCATCCGAGCAGGCCGATATTC
>JWZT01002058.1:7863-26012 GCA_000827895.1 Thelohanellus kitauei
GTATTCAGAGATTTTATTCTTTTCGACTCTGGTCCAGGCAATGATCGTATCATACTTATGGGTGATTTGGAACTGCTGGATGGCCTATCAAGAGCTACTGTTTGGCTAGCTGATGGAACATTTAAGGTAGTTCCAACGCTTTATTTTCAATTATACAGCATCCATTTCCAATATTCTGGAGCCGTGAACCCTGCTGCGGTGTATTGCTTACTGCCTAATAAAACAAAAGATGTTTATGACCGGATGTTGATCGAAATAATTCGCCTTGTTCCCACTTGCACACCTTGGATCATCTTGACGGACTTCGAAACCGCAGCTATGTCTTCCTTCCGTGAAGCATTTCCATCTGCAACCATCAGCGGTTGCTATTTTCATTTGTGCCAAAGCGTGTTACGAAAAGTCAATGAATTAGGAATGAAAGTGGACTACGAGTCAAACGACAACCTACGAATCGCCGTAAGGTGTCTAGCTGCCTTGGCCCACGTACCATTGGCTGATGTGTCTGAAGCATTCGATCTTCTAGCCGAATCAATGCCAAGACACGAAAAAATGGATGAATTATTATCCTATTTTGAGCACACCTATATTAGAGGAAGGCGCGTTCGTGGAAGGGAGGAAAATTATGCTCCCGCACTGTTCCCGACACATACATGGAACAAGTTTGAATCAGCCACAGAAGGAATAGCTCGGACTACCAATGCCGTGGAGGGTTGGCACTGTGGTCTCCAGTCTCTTTTTATGTGCAGCCATCCAACGATGTGGACGTTATTTGAAGGTTTAAAAAAAGACAGCTGTAAGCAGAAGACGATCTACCTTCAAACGACGAGCGGAGTGGAGCATCATTCTTCCAAAAAATACAGGGAATTACAGGCTAAAGTACTCAGAGCAGTAACGAACTATGGTCGTACCAACGTAATAACATACGTAAGATGTTTGGCGCATTTATCATTTAATTGACTTTTATACAGTAGTTAATAATGATGTTAATGTTGTTTTTGTTTATTTATGAGATTTGAAATGTTAAGAATAGAAATATAAAGGCCTGCGAAGAAACATTTTTGAGATGAACAGTAACCGAAACGAATAGATTGAGTCAAACAGTTATTGAGACGAATCGATTGAGACGAACAGTAACTGAGACGAAACGTATTGAGACGAACAGTAACTGAGACGAAACGTATTGAGACGAACAGTAACTGAGACGAAACGTATTGAGACGAACAGTAACTGAGACGAAACGTATTGAGACGAACAGTAACTGAGACGAAACGTATTGAGACGAACAGTAACTGAGACGAAACGTATTGAGACGAACAGTAACTGAGACGAAACGTATTGAGACGAACAGTAACTGAGACGAAACGTATTGAGACGAACAGTAACTGAGACGAAACGTATTGAGACGAACAGTAACTGAGACGAAACGTATTGAGACGAACAGTAACTGAGACGAAACGTATTGAGACGAACAGTAACTGAGACGAAACGTATTGAGACGAACAGTAACTGAGACGAAACGTATTGAGACGAACAGTAACTGAGACGAAACGTATTGAGACGAACAGTAACTGAGACGAAACGTATTGAGACGAACAGTAACTGAGACGAAACGTATTGAGACGAACAGTAACTGAGACGAACAGTAATTGAGACGAAACCTTTGAGACGAATCGTATTGAGACGAACAGTAATGAGACGAATGGTATGGGCACCAAAAAATAGATACTCATATAATATAGAATGTTTGAAGAAACATTATTCCTTCGGAATCCAAGATCTAATTTCCATTATGAACTTAGCAAGTCAAAATGTCAACTATCAACATTTACAAGATTTTATAATGCTTCTGAGTCATTTTGCGGACCCTTATCAATCTGTAAGCTGTCAAAGAGATTCATCATGAACCAAATTAACTAAATTTTACATTTTTAAAAATGAAGTTTTCGATTTTTAACCAAATATAACGGTATTATTGTTAAAATGTGCCATTTCGTTCGCGCAGTCTCTGTTATATTGCAAAATATTATATTCTGCATGGCCAGTTTTAAGCTCCTAGTGGTTAGATTTGAGGTAAAACCTAATATAGATTGAAAACAAATCCATGACCGAAACTCAAAATAATTCCTGTTTTAATCACTTTGTGCATCGGTGGTAAGATTTCATTCAAACGGTACAGCGCTAACCAGCCAATTTTTCCATGTTGTGAAATTAATTTTACATTTTTTTATTCAAAAAATATTTAAACGAAAATCAATGGATCCAATGATTAAACACTATTTGAAAGCCTTCATTGCAGCACTGTGTATAAATTTTTATGTAGAGATAGTAGCCTATGCTGTCAATCGATGTGATAATCTGAGAACCTAGTTATTACGCCGCAAAGCACTTATGGGTTTATAGAATATGCCTGATAATCCCGCTAAATCATAATTTTATCCCAGATTACCCCTCTAATTTTTCATAAATATAATTTTGAACTATTTAAATCTAATTAAAAAAACAATAGGAATCGCCTCTTGGCAGGATTGAAAATTGATTTCACAATATTTAAAATTGTCTTTTTGTCTTTCTGATTCTTAGAATTTTACTTTGAAATGAGCCAAGATGATTCATCTGATTCATATGAACAAGATGCTTAATCGTGGAGAAAATACATGATATTTCAACAAATCAAAAAATTTACGCATAGAAAGAGATTTATGATGATCTGAGTACAAAAAATTGTCGATTCAATTTATTTATGAGTAATGTATTTCAAGATAATTTTTAAAGGTTTATTTTTTGGGAGCAGATTCGGTATTTGAAGAAAAACAGAAAATTGATTGATAAATCATTTCAATACAAAATCTGTTGAGTTACGAATTTAATAGCATCTTGGTAATTGGATCACTGCCTATATTTTTAAAAAAAAATTAGCTGATGCTTTTTCCTAGAATTAATGCCAGTCAATTCTCAGAATAAATTATCCTATCAGTCTCAAATATCTTTAATTATGGAGGGAAGCAAAGGGCTAATAAAAATGTATATTGATTTTTAAATTCATTTTCATGATATATCTTTTTGAAAATACTAGGATATTCTTTAAATATTACACCATTTCCCGTCAAAGATGTAAGACTTTCAGATTCTGACATTCAAATGTTCCTTCTACGTTTTTTATTTAAAAAGCAAATTAAAAGTTATTAAGATTCTCTTTTAAGATCTTGATAATATGAAGATAGATTCACAAATCGAATATGTGCAGTCGTTTACTGAGATTTTGTTTCGCCTAAAGGTAAAATTCTATCTATAATTTTTAATTTAATTTATATGAAGAAAGCATCACAGGAAACTTTGAATATCATCACCGGAAAGTCGGAAATTTTGGACGGTAAATGGTGTGTGTTATCCGCTCTTTTGGATTGAGCCCGAGTTTCTTGATGAATCCTCGTTTGAAAAAAAATATGAAAAATGAATGGATATTTAAAAAATTGTATTTTAACTAATTGATTAAAGTATTTTTAGAAAACTAATATGATTATTGAGAATTAATTGAAGATTAACTCAATTCAATGAAAATCACAGTTTAGGATGACATGAGCAAACTTTTTGTCTCGAATAAGGCTACCCAAATACATGCACAGTTTGTGATTAAAAAACCATAACGGTAAATGCATGCCCAGATAAACGGATTCGACATTATCAACAAATATTTATTTATTGGCTTTATCACAATTTGGGCCGATT
Source organism: Thelohanellus kitauei (assembly GCA_000827895.1). Taxonomy (NCBI): domain Eukaryota; kingdom Metazoa; phylum Cnidaria; class Myxozoa; order Bivalvulida; family Myxobolidae; genus Thelohanellus; species Thelohanellus kitauei. The sequence goes on from JWZT01002058.1 coordinate 11,590, forward strand.
CATCGCTAAAGGTGGTTTAGCTGCGAAATTATTATGCAAAATACAGTCCATTGCAGTCAGTTTTGCATCATTTGTTATCGATATTGTTGATTGTTAAAAATAAATAAAAAAAGTTTTTAAATACCAGTGACGGTTGTATTTTATGGGAATGTTTAAATTTTTGTTTTCAGAATTTTTTGTTAATTATCAACTAACGGAAAAAGATGTTAGAATTGATATAAAGGGGTTTTCGACCTACTTAATAATCATTCAAATAACTTAATAAAAGTTACCAAAAATCAAAAATTAGTTGCATAGATGGGATATTAATCTTTTCATTAGTCATCTGGTGAATTTTTGGCTCATTTAAATTTTATCAAGTTCAGCAGTAACGCATAACGTTAGATTTAATTTTAGCCAAACATCAAATAATATTTGAGAAATAAATTGAAAAATGGATAATCCAGAATGATACTGGGATGCTGTCGTTCTTAATTTTGTTTTTTGTTGTATAACGAAAGATTCGAACATTGCCATCGGAGAATCCCTTCATATATAGGTTATTCCAAGCATATGGAGGAAAATGAATTTTGTAATCGCTGAGAACAACTAAATTGAAAACGACAGCCTCCTATTGTCATTCTTGGCTATCAATTTTTCTATTGGTTTCCAAATCAGTATTTGATGTTTAGAAAAAAGTTAATCTAACGTTATGCGTTACGGCTGAACTTGATAAAATTTAAATGAGCTAAAAATTCATCAGATGACTAATGAAAAGCTTAATACTCCATCTATACAAGAAATTTTTGATTTGTGGTAACTTTTATTAAGTTGTTTTTAAGGTTTTTTGAGTTGGTCGAAAAATCATATCCAATCTTGACCAATCCAATTTTCAAGAATGTGTAATCAATTTTCGGTTTAGTCGACTGAATAACCCAAGAGATTCAAATTGAATAAATGAGATAGAAAGGTTAATTATCGTTTTTTTAAGGCTATATACATACACCCAAACTGTTTATTACCAACACTTATTTCTTTGAATGATGTCGATGCTCTCTCTTAAATTTACCGAAGTTTAGGTGTGAATATAGTCCTTTGATCTATGGTTTTCATTGATTTTTTTTATCCAGATTTGAAATATTGGCAGGATAATATCATTCAATTAGGAACTAGATTTGTTCGATGCCTCAGCTGCTGTGTTTTTTTTTTAATTTGGACGATTTATTCACATAAATATTCCATTTTTTGTGTCAAAGAAGGTTAAAGTTATGCAAAATCTCTACTTATCTGAATGTGTTATTTTGAAGGAAATCTGAAAACCGATATTTAAAAATTCCAACACAAATACAACAGCCCATATATGTTAAAAGTTTATTGAATTCATTTTACAAACTTATAAATATCTGTTATCAACGACTTCTACACCAATAAAATCGACTGTAATGTTTTCATCTGTTGTTGCCCAAGCCTAAAACGCGAATTTACATGTTCAAAAAAAATATATATCTCCTAACCGTTAACTTGACTAACTCTACTGAAATTATTCATTACCAGATTAAAAGAAATCAATAGGCCTATTTGGCAATCGGAGTTAAAACCTTTAATATTATGATTAATTGAAAAAAAAAATATATATATGTAGTGTCAACGAAATGGAAAGATTAAAAGTGATTACGATATTCTACGAAATGCGTGTCCACCGTTATCTTCCGCTACACAGCCCCCCGTAGCATCGCAGCAACCATCCGCATCTGTAGAGTCGATAAACGATCCCTGAGTCGATTTCTGCGTCGCATAATTGGGTTTATCTTTTGGAGGTCTTCCTCTAGGTCGTCGGCCGTAGAGAATTAATTGTTGTTCTTTGTCCACGTGAGCCACTTTAAGGCGATCAATAGATACCAAATCGACCTTATTGCCTATATTGACCTCGAAAAATTTTGGTCCATATTTAACGACTTTGTATGGACCTTCATATGGGGGTTGGAGAGCTTTGCGATAAGTGTCCCTCCTAACGAAAACGAAATCAGCTTTAAAGAGTTCCTTGTTATGCCGTACAATGTTATCGTTTCCATGATAGTGTGTAGGAACTGGAGCCAATTTTCCAACTTTCTCTCTTAATTTCTTAAGGAGAGTATGGTCAACGACCGTGTTAAGTTGAGAGGTCATGAATTCTCCAGGTACAGTCAATGGACTTCCATAGATCAGTTCGGCCGATGACGACTTAAGATCTTCTTTGGGGCAAGTTCGGAGTCCCAAAAGGATCCAGGGCAGCTCATCAACCCAGTTGAGGTCCTTGAGCTTAGCGTAAAACGAAGACTTCAACTGTCGGTGAAATCGTTCGACCATTCCATTTGATTGTGGATGGTAAGCTGTGGTGCGATGTAGATTAGTACCGAATAGTTGAGCCATCGCTCTCCATATTTCTGATGTGAACTGTGGCCCACGATCTGACGAAATGTCCGCCGGTAGCCCGAACCTAGACACCCAACCGGAAATAAAGGCTCGAGCGCAATCTTCGGTTGAGGTATTTGTCAGTGGAATTGCTTCGGGCCACCTTGTGAATCGGTCAACCATCGTGAGAATATGAGTGAACCCTTTAGACGATGGTAAGGGTCCCACTAGGTCGATGTGTATATGCGCGAACCTCTTTTCGGGTATTCCAATTTTTTCCAGTGGCGCTTTATTGTGATGATGGATTTTTGACGATTGACACTGTAGGCAACAACGGGCCCAAGATGTAACCTGCTTTCGCATACCAGGCCAAACAAATTTACTCGATATAATATTTCCTGTTGACCGAATCGAGGGATGCGAAAGGTTATGTATGATGTCGAAAACGCGCTTACGCCAATTTTCTGGAACGAACGGTCGAAGTTTTCCTGTTGATACGTCACAAATAAGAGAATAGTTCGAGTTTTCGAGTTTTACTTCTTCAAATCTTAAAGAGGATGATTGCTTAACGAGTGAAAGATGTTCTTTTTTAGAGTGTTGGTCCTCTGCCATTTGAATATAGTCGATCCCTTGTAAAAGTGCGTTTAAAGAATTTATTCCTATTCTTGAAAGAGCGTCAGCTACCACATTTTCCTTACCTGATAGATGCTTTATTTCGGTTGTATACTCTGAAATAGCTGCCAGATGTCTTTGCTGTCGTGCTGATTTGTAGTCGGTTATTTTTGAGAACGCGTAAACCAACGGTTTGTGATCTGTGAAAATAACAAAGGGTCGACCTTCGAGAAAATGTCTGAAATGATGAGTGCTCAGATACATGGCCAAGAGTTCTCTGTCGAACGCGCTATAATTTAGTTCAGGTGTACGGAGTTGCCTGCTAAAAAAACTAAGTGGTTGCCAATATCCATCATTGTATTGTTCTAAAACTGCTCCCACGGCAATGGTTGACGCGTCGGTGGTGAGTGCGAGAGGTGCATTCGGTTGAGGGTAAACTAGAAGAGTTGCTTTAGCAAGTGCTTCCTTAACCTTCTGGAACGCCACATCCATCTCGTCCGACCAAACTACTAATTTAGATTTATTTTTCAAGGCACAGTAAAGCGGCTTCATCAGGTTTGCTACCGCAGGGATAAATCGATGGTAATGGTTAATCATCCCGTTAAACTGTTGCAGCTCTTTTTTCGAAATGGGCTTTGGGAAAGAGTAAATAGCCTCAACCTTCTCTGGTAATGGAATGATTCCTTCTTGTGAAACATGATAGCCAAGAAAGTCGATGGTTGAAGTGCCAAATTTACACTTTTCGAGGTTGATCATTAAATGGTTACTATGTAAACGTTCAAATAATCTTTTGAGATGCTCCAAATGTTCTTTGACCGAGTTGCTAAACACAAGTATGTCGTCGAGGTATACGTAGAGGAATGGAAGATCTTGTACCACGCTATCCATAAACCTCTGAAATGTCTGTGCCGCATTCTTCAACCCGAACGGCATCCGCAAAAATTCAAACAAGCCAAAAGGTGTTATGACGGCAGTCTTGGGAATGTCTGGTGGGTGAACTGGAATTTGGTTGTACCCACGAATCAAATCGATTTTGGAAAATATCTTGCAGCCTGCTAAATGATTTGTGAAATCTTGGATGTGGGGGATTGGATATCTGTCCGGGATAGTTGCATCGTTAAGATTTCGATAATCGCCACATGGTCTGTAATCTCCAGATGGTTTAGGAACCATATGTAAAGGAGAAGACCACGGGCTATTTGATCTTCTTATGATCCCTAATTCCTCCATTCTTCTAAACTCCTTTTTTGCAAGAGCCAGCTTATCGGGAGAAAGGCGTCGTGCCCTCGAACGGCAAGGAGGACCAGTTGTGACGATGAAGTGTTCTACTTTGTGCTCGATGTCATTTCCAGAGAACTTTGGAATTGTGATTTCTGGGAATTTCTCTAACAAGGAATGGAAGATGTCCCTTCTCAGAGAGGCATTTCGCAGATGTAAAAGTGGAGCTGTAGTTAACGTACAGGGAAAGGTCAAAAAAGTTTCAGGATCGACAAGTCGCCGACCTTTAACATCAACTAGTAAGTTGTGCCTTCGAAGAAAATCAGCTCCAATTATAGGTTGATTTACATCAGCTACGTAAAATTTCCACGAAAAGACACGGCCAAAATGAAGAGATATCTGTTTGTTTCCGTAGGTCTTAATTTGGGATCCGTTGGCAGCGACGAGTGAACATCCATTATCTTGGTGGTTTAGACGGTCGTGACGGGTTGCGGGTATGACACTGATCTCTGCTCCGGTATCAATCAGGAACCGCACACCGGAGTTACCGTCGTGAATATATAGTAATAATGAAGAATCCGAATTGCTTCTCACCGTTGATAGTTTATGGTTGAATGAAGGGTTCTGTTCGTATTTGCATGGCGCTCGGCATTTCTTGGCCTTTGATCCATACGTTTCGTGATAATAACACCAGCCAGAAGACGGCGTTTCGTTTGTTTGTTTCGTCGTATCGAAGGATGTTCGCGGTGGAGCAAATTTCGACTTGCTCCTTTTAACCGAGTCGATCGCCAATCGTTGGGATCGTGTCTGCCAGATTTCATCAGCGTACTCACCGAGTTTATCTAGATCGGTGAAATCGGCGTGTGCTAATTGGAGTCTGACGTCATCGGGGAGTTGGCGGAGGAATATTTCCTCAAATAACATACAACAAGTATGACCTGTTGCCAACGCACGCATCTCTGAGAGGAGGACAGAGGGTTTACGATCCCCTAGCCCTGGCATGTCGAGAAGTCTAGCGGCACGTTCTCGACGGCTGAGTCCAAATGTTTTAAGGAGGCGTTCTCGTAGATGTATGTACTTTCCGGTATCGGGTGGAGAATCCAGTACATCCAAGAGTCTTGAGGCAGACTCCTGGTCCAGAGAGGCCACTAAGTAGTGGTATTTGGTCAAGTCGTCGGTTATTCGCCGAATGCTAAACTGAGCTTCAGTTTGAACGAACCATACGGCTGGTTGAGAAGTCCAAAATGTTGGAAGTTTGAGTGCAACGGCGTTCATTTCCGCGTCCATTTTAATCGGGGTCACCAATGTAGTGTCAACGAAATGGAAAGATTAAAAGTGATTACGATATTCTACGAAATGCGTGTCCACCGTTATCTTCCGCTACATATATATAATAAACGGGAAAAATCTATTCCGACGCCTATTTTATGATGATTAGTACTACATCTTTTTTCATTTCAAGAAATCCCGATGTGTCATTCAAGATTGTCGTTTTTTGCGCATGACTCAAATAGTTTCAATCAAAATGTACTGGTGATTCAATCAAATTCCCAACTTGTTTATAACAAATAAAATTGATAAAAATATTTGTTTAAAAGATTTTCTATGTAGTGCTCTTGAGGCAAAACGTGTAGATTCCCTCGTCCAGCTTGCACAATCGGTTACCAAGATCTGAGTCGAGGTGCAAAGATGGTTGATTAGAGAGTATTTCCTTCGAAGATACTCATACCTGACTTTATAAAAATCTTCCGTTTCGGGAATAACAGCTCGATTGGACTTGAATATGGCGATCATGGAGGAATAAAGAAGATTAAATGTCTCAAACAACAAACTTGAATTATGCGAATTTCTGCTTGAATGTATGCGAAATTCGTCCAAAACTCCGAAGATATTGATCATGGATTATGCCCGATTTAATTATTCAACAGAAGTCCGTGAAGTTGTGGAGTCTTAGGGGCATCAAATCTCTTGTATTCATCCATATTCGCAACAATTATATCCTATCGAGCTGCTATTCTCGAAGTGGAAGTGTTTCATAAAATCGGGCATGAGTAGTTTTAAAGGAAATACTCTCTTATCAACCATCTCTACAGCCTTCACTCAGACCTCGGAAACAGATTGCAACGGCTGAATCAAGGAATATACACGCTTTGTCTCAAGAGCTCCACACAGAGAATCTTTTTAACATTTGTTCCATTAATATTATTTTTTAAAAAATGTTGTAACATTTAATTAAAACACCGGTACATTTTGATTGGAAATATTTGAGAAATACTCGAAATAACTCAAATCCTGAATAAAAATGGTGTGCTTAACTATTTTGGGAACTCTTTCCAAGATTTTTCTTTGTAAATGAGATTTTCTTAAAAGTGGAAATTTTTATGAAGCAATAATAAACGGGCTCGACATTAAATGTTTATTTACTATTAACCAGCTACACACTTGTTAAAGAGAATCAAAGAAAACTGTTGCACCTGTGATCGTAATTATTATTTCATTTGTTTAGAGATCTAATATCGGACACTATTCCCTATCGATCCCATTACCAACCAATTTTCCACTTTTTAAAATATCACTGGAAAACAACCAAAACTAATTATCAACCAATAGGAAAGATACTTTTTGTTTGCATTCCGTTGGTCATCCTATTTTCTAACTCTCCTTATGCTGCGAAATAGCAATTGGAATCCACGAATACCGTCTTGTGAATGTGTATTTCATTAGATAAATACATTCAGATGATTTATTCTCTTTCTGATAAATTATTTATTGTCTCGAGAAATTGCTTGCATACCTCGAATTCGTACGAAAAATAAGATTCGGCGTTAACAGAAAATTTTTGGTTAAAAATGAGTTTGAGGTTAAAACTTATAGGATACACTTAATATTTTGATTTATGGAATCCGTCCTACTTTTTAATAAACTGTAAAAATTTGTCTTGCTATCTCCTATTTGAGACCATAAAGCTTCTGTATGTACGGAAATTTGGTTCGAATTCTCACTGATTATGCAAAATGACTTCGTATTTCAATCGATATTCATTTGTATTTTACGTCGCCTTCCTAAATAAAAACAAAAGATACCCTCTCTGATTGATAATCTTTTTGGCTGATGCGAAAATGAAATTTTAAAATGCAGGAAATTGTTTGAAAAAACTGGAAGATTGGCTTATCATGGGTGTAAATTATACATTTTCCCAATGGACTTATTTAAAAATATCAAATTTAATATTTAAAACAAACTTAAAATCAACTCAAAAGTTGGTTTGATTATTATATTCATCTTAAAATTATGCCTAAAATAAAATGCATAAGAATTAATTTTGTAATCTTTAATTTTTAATTAAATAGTGACAAATATGTAAAATTTGAATGTCATAAGTTGAGAATATTATTAATGACTATGTTGTACAAATATGCTAGAACTCGCCCTCCTTAAGCAGACAAGGTCGTCCAAACCTAAATGCTGATTCCAATTAAAGAAACCCTTAATGAAAAACATTCAATGTCCGTCTTGATAAACCATTCGAACAATGGGTAGTTTCTGGGTGATGCTAATACATACATAAAAAATGAAGAGGTTTCTTGAGATCAAAAGGGTTTATCAATAGTTCATTTGACGACAATTCGGAAAATAATATTTGCCCATAAATTTTGCAAATAAAATGAATTTATTTGTGCATCCAACATTCATAAGGAGAATAAGTAAGGAGTATTCGTGGTAATAAGCTAGTAAAATAATAGATCTTCTGATATGGAGCACCAGATGGTCGGCGAACAATAAAAATACTTATCGATGGGTGTTAAGAGCGATTTCTAGAAGCTAATCTCGACAAGATTTGGTATACGTGTTGAGTTTATTCTGTTGATCCATATAAATGAGCATTTTTATTGATAATTTTATCATTTTGATAGTTTTCATCAGTTGAATCAATACTGCCCATTGAATTTGATTTTCCTCTACTTTCCTTTGGCTTCTCGTCGTTTTTAACAAATATTTTCTGGTATTTAAAATGATTTAAATTAACATATACATGGGGAATAATCCATCTTATGCGGGAATTTTAAAATTTCTGATTGGTGGAGTACAGATGCTGGAACTTGTTGGGCAATGCAAGGCGCATTCTCTCTGTATACTTAATTTTTGATATGTTTAGATAGGTTGATCACCGTCATTCTCATCATTACTGAACAATATACACCATATACAATATATTATTATGACTGAAGCAACCCAGAGATAAGAGAAAACAGATATCACAGGCAGCTGATAGTTAAATTTACCTCATTGTGTGGCAGGCATACATGAGATGTTTAAATCGTATTTGAATATTTCTTACCCCAATCAAAATTTTGATATTGAAATAAGTGATTGATGATATTGGTTTCTGATAACTCAGGTAAAAATTAAATATAGTTCTCCGTGAGAGAATTTCAACACATTTTTGCCATTTGAAATTATGATTATTTCAGTCTGTTTTTCACTCAAATTCAAATTTGTTTGAATTCTGTCCTGCATTCATTTGTCTTCTAGAAAATGCCATTCTTTGTGTCAAATTGTTTACGGCACGAGAAATCGAGATTAATTCATATTTAGTTATTGTTTATTTCAAAAAAAGTGCGATTTTTTAAACCGGATTTATTTTTACTGTTTTCAAGAGCTGGAAAGATGTTGGATTCTATCAGTAAAAGTGAAAATGAACCCTATCAGATCGATCGTGACAATTATTTTTTGTGTACACAGTCTTGTGATTTATCTGTCCAGATGGATGCAGTTAGAAATTATATATATCGATTCTCGCCTCAAATCGACCACGAAGTTGATGATTTATTTAGTGAAAATTTTCCGAATGAACTTTATCAAGAATTCAAAAAAATATGTCGGATAAAAATGGAGGTTGAGAAACATCAAACGAAGAAAATTCTCTTTTTAAATATTTTCACGTTCATATTTCGAAACATGAACATGGTAACGTATCTCAAAGCACACCAATTCTTGTTACTTTTCCTACAATTTATCAAAAACGAATACATTATCCATGGTTATGAGCCAAATGCACTTATTGATTCAATCATGATTTGCATCTCAGATATCCAAAATCATATCGTATTTATTCATGAAAATGCAATGTTTAATTTTTATAAATTTTTCCGCATTCCGATGACGAATTTAGAAAATAGGTTTTGGAATATGTGCAAATTATTATACAAGACTGATTGCGAGATTAGATATTATTTATGTCGTCTCAAACTTGCAGAGTGCGTAAATGAAATAGCGACAAAATTCTGCAACATCATAGACGAAGGGTGCACAAGGCTGCTGACAATTATTTTCAAAATGCTTTATCGTATGAAAATGTTAGACGAAATCGAATTCGATGTCCCTCGTTTTTTTGATTTGACATTGAGAAGTTTATTACACTTTATTTACACAGACAGTGACCCTATGGTTTTGCGAAATCTTTCAAAAATATGGAGTTGCATCTTGAATGGATCAAGAAATATATTCAAGATCGACACGATCGACAAATTGATAATTTTTGCCACTTTATTTTCCATGGATATCGGTGCTAAATTGCTGAAAGTTTTTCATGGATCTGTCAATTTTGAATTGACCAAATACGCAAAACAGAAGCTCTTTATAATCTACCTACTTTTGGTTGCCTATCCTATTGTTGATGAAGAGGACAACGCCTGGTTGTGGGTCGTAATTAGAGACCTCCACACATCATTCATAATGTTGTTTGATAAATATTCAATTGAAGACCTTCCCTCCCAAGACCAATTCCTAATAATACAATTTTATATCAAGATCATCACTGTTCTCAAAGTCGAAATTTCATCTCATATTTATGAGGTTTTAAGAAGTTTTTTTAAAAGGCTATATACTCACGAATCGCTCAGTAATATGTTTTAATCAACAGAAATCCATGAAACATTTCTATTTAGTCAATTTATTTTTGAATTTTCAGATCATAACAATGGTTTATGCAATATTAAGAGGTTCCTGCATGAATTAATAACTGCGCTCAGTGATGAGATGTACATCAACAAACTTCAAGAGAAACAAAAGTTATCTCTGTTTGAAGATGCACAGAATAATCTACTTTGTATTCTGGATGAAAATTTGATAAATAACATATTTTCGTGGCCTGAATCAGAAATATTTAATCATGTTTTTTCTGAAATATCTGAAAATACAGAAGATGACAAATACAAAAAATACAAACAAATAATGGCAGACGTTATTCTTTCATTTAATGAGTCAAATTATTTAGGTAAAGACAAGGCAAATCATTATACGGAATTATGTAATCTTCATTCACACAATCTATCACCGATTAAAAGTATTCCTGATAATTCAGGAACTATAGTTGCTTCAAATACATCACCTCCTTCAACCTTATTGCATAACCTCCCGTTTTTAGGTCTCTTACGTTATTTTATCCTGATTTTTGAACTTAAATTTATTTTTGGCGATATTGATTCAAAATTAGAAAATTTGAATTTATCGTCATCACTCTAATTTTTATTGATTTGTAATTCTTTACTTTTTAACACCGACTTTTTAAAATTATTGAATTTGTAGATCCATTCGACTACCTTGCAAATATTCATTTCATTTCGATCTATGATATCGGTAAGTTCATTTCCCACTGGCAATATTGGTAAACTTTTAAAAAATCCTGGATGTGATAGGCTTATATATCGATTCAGTAATTACATCGTCCGGGGTAACTTACATAACCATCTGACCAAAGAGTTTGTTATAACTATTCCAAGTTTTGGAATTGGAAAGCATATTTTACATTCGTATAGGTGGTTTTTGGCATGATTTTCGCCAAGCAGGGGCTTCTATTTTGATCCAACATGAACCGAATGGATTGAAAATGATGGAGCTTTGAGGAATTGAGGTATATTGAAATTCAAATCACAACATTCGATAATCGCTCAAATTATAATGAAAATGATAACTGTGTAATAAGACTTGTAGTTGTTTTGTGTTTCTGCCATTGCATTAATTTGCCATCTATACAATCTTTACAGATTTTGAATCGAATTTGTGTCTACCATGATTGTTTCCTTGTCCAAGTACATAATCCTGATCCATTCAACGCACTTAATTATTAATTTTCTTTCTGTAGTTGACTAGGGTACGACAAGGGTTGTACTATCTAATCCATCACATACCATTTTAAGTCCAAAATAACCGACTTTCAGACGACGACATTCAAAGGTTCCGACATGTATTTACAAGTAAATTGATATTTATAATATTCTACCTTTTAGGGCTGTAAGAATATTCATTCAGATTCAAGAGTGGAATATATGCTATCGTTTATTGAAATTTGATTTTTCTCAACAGCAAAGAATCTTTCTAAAATTTACTTTTTATAATAAATGCAATATCAGAACCTTTGAATATCGTCAACTGAAAATCAACCATTTTGATCGGAAATGGCGTATTACGGTACAGATGTGGCATTTTAGAATTTTCACAAAAAATGGATTAGGAAGATAGGAAATGAGATGTAGTTTATTTTCGATGACATGCGCGATTTACATTTAAAAACCATTAAATGTCAGGGGGTCATCAAACACTTGCAAGCAGGCGCCATTGAACACCTATAAAATTTTATGTACGCCCGTGGCTATACAAGAATAATAAAAAATTGGTTTGCAACAATTACATTTAATTTATATGGGGTTTTTAAACAGATTTGACAATTCAGATTGAAAAGAGTGATGATTTTTGAATGTGTCTTTTAGACTCTTATTAGAAATAGATTGGTTGAACTAATTAAAAGCCAGGTTAGTCTTCACAAAAAAATAATTGTTGGCCAACTTATGTCTACTCTCTTCAGGCACTGTAGAAATGAGGGAAAGACTACAAACCCGGCATTGACACCCCAAATAGGGCTAAATATCTCTATGATATAAGCAATCGCTGTTCTGTATCTTATTAGCATCGATTCCATACTCTACAAAAAAATATATGCCGAAATTTCCAAGGAATATTACAATTTTTTTAGTTTTTCAGTTTTTCAAAACACATTTTCTCAAAAAACAGACAGACTATTCAGTTCAAACTGTCAAATATTTTTCAAAAGCCGGAATAATGTATGATAAATTATTCTAATTAAATTGAAGGACATTCGATGATAATGCCGAGAAAATAGTCTTTCTCTATTCCCTTAAGTTCAACCCTATTATGCTCACTGTATTAAAAAAATAATTAATGTTACAATTGGGACAATTCTCACTGTTTTGCGCATGTTTATATCTTACATGATAGTAATAATTTTTGCATAAACAAAAATACTAAGCCAGTGTAAGATTCAAGATAAAATTTAAGTATTGCTTATTTTTCATATATTTAGATACAAAAAATATCCCAAAATGAGTAAAATACAAAGAACTATACTCACTAGGAAAAATCATATCGTTACTACGATATGAAAGATCAATATGTAAATTGTGTGATATTACTTCTTGTGTTTCAAAATAAACATGATATTGAACGTCACTTCAAGATGACCGTTTCCATTTTGGACACAATCTATCCACTTAAATTAAACATCTCTGTTCTGCAGCCCTGCTTCAAAATACCTGTGATAAAATTTATAAACGCAATCATTGATTTAAAAATTTTTAATGTACTCTAAAAGAAGAAAAAGCTTTTCCTTGATAAAGAATTGTTAATAAAAGCATTTCTGACTTGTTTCCATTGTTTATTTGAGAGATTTTTATGACAAGCGCGAGATCATGTCAACAGCATAACTTATAGTTGTCCGATAGCCAAATAGCAAGGAGACTACAAAGCATTTCAAAATACTTACAAGTTGAATTAAAGATTGATTTAAATATATGAGAGTGGTTCTCACTATAATTTGAAGAGTCGAAAGATATCACAGACACAATACAGTTGGCAGTTATGGTGAGAATGATATTTTGAGATTTTCGTGCAAAGAGGAATTACTAAGATTATTACCTATGAAAGGAGGATCAACGATGGAGGCTATTTACTAAGTATTCTTACTATACGCAATATCAATAAATATGCCCAGTCACAAACTGTCGGTGATAATCACTGATGTATTATCGGCAATGGCAGGTGTTATCGATCTACTTATGACCCACTGCATGAAAGATAAATTCTTTCCTAAATTTATGTCATATCATTGTATAATCCACCAGGAAGTTTAGAGTCGTATGATACTCCCCTTTATTCACGTTATGAATGTTATTACTATGATAGTGAACATTATGGGCTACCTCTTTAAACAGTGTTTTTTGAAAATTCTGTTGAAAAATTTTGATCAACGGCATGGCATACTACACAATTAAGTATGCTGGCTGAGAAATGATACAACTCTGTCCATATATGCCAATTTAATTTAATAAATAAAATATAATCTGAATTTTAATAATCAAAATTTAGTTGAACTAACCAATTCTTCTTGGCTTGTGGACTTGGGAATCATCCCAGATATGACAGGCGAATTGTCTCATTCAAATTTGAGAGTGCAGGGGAAAAACTTATATGTAGCCTCAATGATAGGATCCGTAAATTCATTTAGAACCGAAATTTTTTGTGTATATCACATCTTAAAATGAATAAAGTTGTTTATTTTTGAAATATGGAAAGATGGCAGGTGACATAGTAACGTTTTTTTCATCATTGATTACAAGTCTCCAATCACTTCAAAACCAGTTTGAAAATCGATTCGAATAGTTTATTATCATTGTGCCCACGGTAATCGTTTTTGTTAATAATTTTACTTGTCCACTAAATGGGATAGAAATTGCAGATTTTTTTCAGGTTTTAAGTAGAAGAAGTGGCGCTAGTAATATTTTATGTTCAAAAAGACATTTACTTAAAATCAAACGTATCATAAGAAATATTTAAGAACTATTGTTGACAGAAATAAATTTTCATTCTTGGGATGTGCATAACAAAATATTACCGTTTTTTGATTCCACATATTTGTGTGAATAATTGTTTTGAGAGATGGGTAGCATAAAATCAAAATACATATATCGAATGCCAGACCAATCTATTGAAGATTACTTGAGTACGACTTTGATTTTATTGCCATAGTTAAAAAAAACTGTAAATATGTTTAATGCCAAATATCATATTTACTATTTAGTAATTTTCATATAAATATAAACGTTGGTTATTTGTTAAAATTATATAATTTTTTGTACATTATGTGTATT
>JWZT01002060.1:20470-40598 GCA_000827895.1 Thelohanellus kitauei
TTTTTTCTTCCCATTCACCCCCACTGTACCATGAATATACTTTTTCAATAAAACATATGCCTCTTAAACGATGAAATGTTACAGATTTGGATGTAGGAATCCCCCCTTTGAAAATAATTTTATGATATTTTTTTTTGTCGCAGATATAACTATAAAACTAGCAACAGAAATTGTTAGAAACCTCTAAATTTATATTGAAAATAATATTTCTCGTTTCAATCAATAATTAAACTTCACTAAATTGAATTTTATTGACACTAATTAAACAGGGGATTTGCACGAAATGAAATGGAATCGGCGCGATTTAAAATGGAATTTGCGCGATAATGGATGGAAACCCTGTATATCGACCGTTTTGGCATTAAATATAAAAATGATTTTACTAATAGATCACATGTTCAGCTGTTAAATTATCATCCTACTATAACATGCAGCTTGAGCTTGCATAAATATCTTGACAATTCATACTGCATAAAGAGCTATAAGTTATTCATATCACTATCCATCCGATTTGTGCATTTTTGGCCAATCAATTAAACGACATACTCATGTATTTTTGGGTACCTTCCCCTGTAGAACCAGTTTGATTGCGAAACCCACAAATAGATAATTTCAGTCCATAAGCGACCAATTATTTCTGATCAGGTTCTTTTGAATAGATAATGTTATTCAAAGCGACCTTTTATTTAAGTGAATAATGATCGTCATCCTCCACTTGAACTTAAAACGAGGGATGAATCAAACGATCATTATTTCATTTTTTTACAAATGAATTGCTATTTTGAGACAAAAATACCCTTAAACTATATTAAATTTGTTTTATACACGAACTTAAAGCAGGGATGCTCTACAATTTTAATTATTTTTTATTTCAATAAAAAGGTTTTTATAAAAAATCATTGAGTGAGCATGTCTCAAATGTTAAAAATTCTATTATGACGATTGAAGTCTCATTTTTATTTTTCTACGAAAATTTTAAATAAATGTCTAGGTATAGTCATATTTGAAACAGTCCTAAAGATTTAAATTAGTTTCGTAGTTCTTATCAATATTTTTGTGGATTGGTATTATATTACGCAAATAAAATATTCTCTTTGGACCCTACTTTGCCCAATTTTATTTTCCAGAGATATTTATCTGAATATATATTTTGGAATAAAATGAATTTCAAACTTAAAACTAATTTTAGTCCGTTCGATTCTTATTTTTACAAAGGGAAATGCTATAGACCGACCAACGAGTTTGTTCATAAACACTATCATGACTGCGATGACCCTTCTTACTTTGTTATATCTCCAACAAAGTAATATTTGTTATTATTAGACCTAAAATATTTCAATACAATTTCTGTACTGAAGATAGTGAAAAGACGGATGAACTGGGATTTTGTCGATATCACAGTTTTAGAAATTAATAATATTTAGAAAGCCACCCGACCATGACATTCCTTACAAGAAGAAAACTAATGTTCTTTGATTTAATAACCAAACAAAACATTCCAATATTATTTTCAAAATAACTGCAAATCGATGATAATATTAAAAATTTTAAATTTAACCAATTCAAAAAATGCTTATATTACCAATGCCACACGGAATCAAGCAAAAAATGTTACGGAACTAAAAAAGAACTCACCAAACCCCACAGTTTAATAACAGAGAATCACAGAATAGTAGGCATGGATCTAGACCCTTCAACTCATTATTTATACTATCATGATAAGCATACAATTACGGTCACAGATTTGAATACATTCGTGAAGAAAACAATTTATCATACTGATGATTACATTTATTTTCTCAAATTGGATATGTTTGAACAGTTAAATTTTTTTAAAATGAGACGACTTTACATGGCGTGTGTACCTAAAAAGAGTGGGACTCTTCAAATAAGGGTTCTGACTGTCATTGGCGAGGAGATGGAATCATTCAGTATTCCGAAATATGCCGAAGAAATTGATTTTAGTGACACGAGTTTCGATATCTACACCGAAGAAGGCATTTATCAGTATTCACTGATATCCAAAATACCAAAGAAAGTAAATTTAGTAAACAAATAAAGATCCTGAATGCAATCCATGGTTTAAAATATCTAACAGTGCACCTCTCGAATGCATTTATAACATCTTATGGCTTCAAATACATGAATTATTTTGCTTTACTAAAGAATATAAAACAGGGCCACATCGATAGAGGAGTCCATTTTCGTAAGTTATATCAAGATTTTTGATTAATATTTCTTTCCTCGCTTTCATTAATAACGAATCACTCGAAACATGCCGACAATTTCTGATTTAATGTTGGCTGGACGGTTCCGAGATAACTCACCAA
Source organism: Thelohanellus kitauei (assembly GCA_000827895.1). Taxonomy (NCBI): domain Eukaryota; kingdom Metazoa; phylum Cnidaria; class Myxozoa; order Bivalvulida; family Myxobolidae; genus Thelohanellus; species Thelohanellus kitauei. Next base: position 22,801 of record JWZT01002060.1, read on the forward strand.
AAATTTATCATAAAATCGTCAAACAAGTGACTAAGAAACAATTTCTAATCTATGTGAAAATGAACACAATGTTTGAGAAATTTTACTCTCATTTAACACTGATTGTTCATATCGATGTGTAAAATGCCAAATTTGAATAGATCGATTTTCATTTATACATTTTATTTATCTGAAAATCTAAATTTATCACTCCATTATTTTAAATTAATTATATTCATTTTAGTAGATAATGAGCTCATAATCAAACATTTTGATTTAAATGGCTTATCTGGCTATCTTTCTATATAATATATTTATTTTTATCGACATATAATTTCAGAATAAATGAAGCATTTTATTGAAAATGTGATCTAGTAAATGAGAGCTTACTTTTCCGATAACATTCATTATTTGAATGATGGGTATTTTTAATATGGAAAACGATTTTTAAAAGTCTTTTAAGATGGGCATGCTCAAGGATCAATTATATCACACTTTTATTTTAAGTCATGTTGTATACAGGTTTCTCTTCTTTGGGTTAAAATTCGAAAATTCGTTTTTTGAATTTCCAAAACAAAACAGTTATCTAAGGATAAAACAACATATATCATCGTTTATATTATGCGAATATTTAAGCCCAGGATAACAAAATATAAATATACGGAAAATATATAATGAAAAATTGAAATTGTACATTAAAATCATAAAATTATTTACAAAATATTTATTGATTTTAAGGTATTTATATTTCTAGAATGATGCATATAAATAGAATTAAATATAATTGAGGAATTTAAACCATTGCTTGGTATGTCAAATATGTCAATAAATTAAAGTTGTTTGATTGATTGTCTTGATGTTTGATGGCAAAATGTTTTGATCTAGATTTCAATACTTTAAGGTCTTATAATAGCTATTTTGTATTTTGTTTTTCAAACGTTTTAAACTTTTTCACACCAGATTATAAGTACGCCAATACAATGTCGGAATAGCACAAAGCTAAATTCATTAAATTAATGAACTGTAAACAAAATATTTTAAAACAAATAAAATTCAATTTTGAAATTTCACAGTACGTAATTCATCATTATAAAACGGGTGTATTTAATTGAAGAAGATAATGAACTCTAATTTGGACCAGACAAACTGTTGTTATTCTTACTTTTCACTCATAAATCATCATATTTGACATTCTAGTGGATAGAGTTAGAATATAGGAAGTAGAATATATGGTTTTTTGCAAATTTTTTAATATTTCAAAATTTTTACATATTTTATAACAGTTAATTATTCAAGGTTTACCGAAATCCTGTCGATTTTCTCATTGTGAGTATTTCTGTTTTTCCATCACGACTGATTCCGCTACTTGTGGCTGTCCGGATGGTATGAGACTGAACAATCAAACACAAAAATGTGAATGTTCAGATGGAGGTGACAAATGCCAAAGTAATATACATCATCATAACAGTCTGTAGAATGGATGAATTTCAATGCTCAAATCGAAAATGTATTCTCAATAAGTATCGATGTAACGACGTCGATGACTGTGGAGATGGGTCTGATGAAGGAGAATGTGTTGAAAGTTGTTATAATCCTAAATGAAGTTTGTAAGAATGGTGAAATCTTGTGCGGGATTGATAAGAAGTGTTTATCTCCTGAACTAATTTGCAATGGAATGAACGACTGCTCTGATGGATCTGATGAGATAGAATGTACGAAAAGTATATTCTAGTTTAATCAGTTATTCCCCCGTGCACCAACCACGAATTTGAGTGCTTGAACGAAAGATGTATTCTGAAAGACAAAGTGTGTGATTCAGTGAACGACTGTGGAGATTGGAGCGATGAAAAACAATGTATGAGTAAAATGAAATATTAAACTCAGATAAAAAATGTGAGGAGTTTGGTTATTATTGCGACGATGGTACATGCATTCATCATCATCAAATATGCGATAATGTAATCCATTGTTTGGATTTTAGCGATGAACATGCATGTAATTTTAAGTTATAAAGGTAATCTACGTATATTTGATGATCCAAATATGACGTGTTTGATAAAATGTGATGGTCGATGTCTCCCAATTCAAAAAATATGCAACCACATCACAGATTGCACTGACAAATCAGATGAAATATCCTGTGGTAAGCGTTAAAGAACCATATTAACATTTTAATCACGTTTTTTATGGGAATACTATTGTGGGAAGCCAGAAGTATTGTGATGAATATATAAATGAATATGTTTGCTAACACGAAATATAAATTTCCATTGATAATTATTACGCCTTAATATAATACAGAGTGTTTCCATCATATTTATAAGGGTACCAAGGTACAGGGGTTGAGGGTTAAAATAAAAGAATTTTTTAGTGTTAATTATTATTTTGCCCATGAAGTATTCTTTCCAATATTTACCATCCACGCTACATTAATCATGTCTGATATGTTCAAATCTTCTCAGTATTCCATCCAGTTTATTGTCATCGTTGGCAAAAATATCTTGTTTTTTAGGATAATTTCCAGTTTCCTTTCTATTTAATTGATATAATTAAAATATGTCATATAAACTAATGATGAAATTAAGGACTCTAAAATTCTCATAAATCGAGATATGATAAATATTGACAACACTAATAGTCATAAAAACTTTCAAAATAGACGTGTATTTTTTCCAATGATGTCACTTGACAGATAAGGTTTTTAACTAGTTAAAGATTATATTAGATGCGGTATTATAAATTATTTACCGATTTGTTTAATTTTAATGTAAAAAAATCATTAAATAATCATAAAACTATAATGACAAAAGTAAATGTCTCAATCCATTATTGAAAAACAACTCTAGTTTAATTGGATATGAATAAAAAACCAGCCGTATTTTATAAAATGCTTAATTTTAACCGTTAATGAATATTTCATTCCCGCATTTTGATAATCAGCAATATTCGACTTTCTCTGTCTAGAACAGTCAGTATATGAGACGTCAGTCTACACTTCTTACCAAACTAATATTTGCTCAATATTATTTTATTAAGATCATAAATAGGTCCGTCGGTACTTAAATCTACCCGTGATATAACGTTAAATTCAGCTGTTCTGTCTAAATATTTTAAAATTTTGTTTGGAGTAACACGATAAATATTCTCATAAAAACATTCGTTTCTTTTCCATTTACATCTGACTAAAATTTATTAACCACAGGTTTTGTCGTGACATGTCCGTTATTCAAATCAATGCGTTGCAAAAATTATGAAGGTTGCTATGATAAATCTGAACAATGCGATGGTTTCAAGGATTGCGCAGACGGAAGCGATGAACTGCATTGCCCATGTAAATCTTTATTTAATACCAGATACTAGCGATTGTGTAGAAAATGAATTATTCACATGTGATGCTGGCTCTAAGATATGTATTTCCAGAGTTTGTGATGGAGTTGAGGATTGCGTCGACGGATCAGACGAAGGAGAAATATGCAGTATGTTTTTATCTGATTCAGAACCAAATGACAATATGAAAAACATTAGGGCAGAAATTAAAGCGCAAGGCAGGGTATTGTTCTCTTGGGTTTATGATAATTCATCAATGGAATTTAATGTTATCGTGAGGTCAGTGTAAACATTTTGTGATTTTCAGGTGTCATAACACTATCATTCGAAAGACGGTGGTTGGAGACAAAATTTATATCGACCAACATATCCTATGCGGCAGATATTATATCATGGTATTCTCAAAAGATCTGCTAATAAAATATCATCAATATATTTACTATGGCACAACAGAAGAAACTACGCCTTTCAACCTCAAATACGATTTTAAAAATCATGTTTTAAAATGGCAATCAATGATTCCACCATGTCTGTCACTAATTTATTATGTTTTCTTTCTTTTTATTCAGATTGAATGTTATGAAGGACCTAAATTAGTGGGCAGGAATTTTTCCAGTTTTAATTATTTGAAACAAAAATTGGAATATGGAGCAGTTTGTAAAGTATAACAACCGTTACTTAGGTTGCCACATGTCCGAAATATGTTTTTAATATTTCCTGTAGTTCTTTCTCCCGAGATATCACGATTGAAAAATTGACTCGAAAAATGACTACTATTTTAATCTTCGCCGTTATTACATTGGTCATATTATTACTACTTACATCATGTATCGTCGTCAGAAAACGGTTTCGGGTGATTGCATTTGAACATTTTACTTATCGTACGATCACACTAAAATCACTCATACCACGACAAACCCACACTTGTATCTTTTTAAATTAATGTAGATTTCAATCGCAAACCATCAGTTGTAATTTAGTGATGATCATAACAAGAAGAAATTAATACGATTCAACTTTTATTATATTTATGTCATTTTTTGAAAGGTTGTTTTTTATATATTCAAAAATTTAAAAGAATTACAAACTTTATTTGACACATAACAGCTTTTGATATTGCGCATGTTCTATCAGTTAATAAATGAAACATATAATACTTAACAATGTTATCGTTAAGATATTTCATTATCGGATAAAATATAATTTTTCAATCTTAGACAATAGATTATCAATATTGGAACACTAATTGAGAGATAAAGACCGTTAAATATTATCATTTAGCGTGATTTTCCAATTTTATGTACCCACCATTTAAAAACAGTTCTGAAAATATATAAATATCAAATAAAAACACTCAAACAAAGGCACTGGTTACACTTATTCAGCAATTAAAACTTTCAAAAATGTAGCATCAGTTGTATGTATGGTGAAATGTACTCGATTGTTTTATCTTTTTGAGGATTTATATTATTGCCATCATTCTGCCAATGACTGAATACCTGGGTAGTTATTATCGAGAAATTTGATCAAATACCCGTGCGAAATTTTATGCATTACAATAAATTGCTCATATATGTCAAAGATATTGATTTCTAATTTTACAATTTCCTTAGAAAAACGGCAAATTTTTATGATTATTTTCAAAATTCATGTTTCTATCTTAATTCACGAATAAAGTCAAATAAAACTATCTTTTGCTACATTAAAAATGAATTAGGCCATATTCACATTGTCATATATAACGCCTGGTTGCGAAAGCACCCTTGTTTTATGATACGAGCATTAATCTGGGGTTTATCAAATGTGATACTTGTTTGTAATATGATCATTTGAAGATAAATAAATGAAAATTTTGAATGTTTTCTCCCTGAGCTTTATTTTCCAATATTTTAGGAAATGTGAGCCATAATACGACGTTTATGACAGATCGCTGGATGTAATATGGTTACGTTGGACAATATGGGCCACCAATCTAATCATCAGCCAATATGTGAATATTGCCTATGTCCAAATTAAAACCAAGATATTTTAGTAAAATTGGTGGTATATTAATAAGGAATTACCTGATACATACACTGAGGTAACCAACACAATCTCTGTCTTGAGAAATATTTTATCAGAAAATATTGTAAAGAAAAGAAGTCCATTTTGCAGAATATTTATTGAAATACCCATCGATTATTGATAATCTATATTTAAACAGATAATATTACACCATTTCCCGTTCAAGATGGCAGACTATCCGCTGATGACATTCAAAGGTTCTGACTATCGATTTATTTTTCAAATAAAACTAAAAACTAAAGACGGAATGATGAGGTGAGGCAAAATCCAATCTCAATATACTACCACTCATATTATACCCATTAGTGTAACTTGATATCCTCAAGATCCTATAAGATAGAATCGTTATAAATGTCAATTTATTTTTTAAAATAAAAGCATAATCGGAATCTTTGAATGTCATCATCGGAAAGTCTGCCATCTTGAACGGGAAATGGTGTATAATACCTTTTGATGTTGTTGAGCTATTATTCAAATTTTAGATATGAAATTCATTATTCATCCACAAGAATGATCATTTTTCTTTTACAAACTAATTATTAAATTACTCGGATAAAATACATCCATTAATCTACTGAGAAGATGATACAAGAATTATTGTTCAGCTTTTATATATGAATATTGTGACACGGAATGCCAAATTAGCAAATTCGAACAAAAATAGACTCTAGAAGTATATTTAGAAGTAAAAATTATTGTTATGATAAAATATATAAATAAATTTACACAATTAATGAATAATGAAACATCGAACCGCGCGCACACAAATAGTATATTCGGTACAGTTTTATCTAGCTTCCTATGAACAATTAGTAGTTTTTGTAAAATTATCGTGATCTCTGGAAAATGTAAATTCCATTTAAAAATGGATTTAGCACAACCAATTTACACAGAGTTAAAATGTTCATAATATTTTCCATTCATAGAGATATATATTTGGTTAATATTCATATCAAATTGTCGTAAATATAAGACAACCTTTTCAAAAAATGTTTTTTAGTCCATATTGCGGTTAATAATGTAGATGATCACTTATTCCCTTAAATCAAGTCATGTATAATACTTTTTTAACATTTAAAAATTTTTTTAATTGTTTATTCTCTGAAACACCTAATTTTCAGTTAAAAGAAATCAATATGTAAGATTGTGAATATTATACAGCCATTTTGATATCGATAAAATATGTAACTGTTAATATCGATGACTAAATTTTTTTTTAAAAACATTGAATATCAAATTTTTAACTCCATAAGCTTAAATCGAGTTTGTTGAAAACGTAATCATCCATTCTAGTCAGTTGATCACTGGTTCGTATCTTTTTGGTAAATTATTCATTAGGAACAGCGCTGCCATTCGGGCTTGTTTATTCTCTATGAATATTATTGAATAAGGTAGGTTGCAACGAAATTATGGAAAGAATTTGAAATATAATATATATTCATTGATCATGTATCAAATATTTTTAATAGATATTAAAATATGATTTTTTATACAATATTGGATTCTACTACACATAGCAATTGTTCCAACAGAATATTGAAAAAAGAAATGAAACACGAGAATTAGTTGAAACAACATAAATGCCTTAAAAGGTACTTAGTTACCAAAAAATGATGTTTTTTCAAATAAATAAATGTGGTGATATGGTTAACTGTTTATCAATATTTATCGATTCTTTCAGACTACATGCATCTTATGATTGCCTACGATTAATAACGTATAAACAGTGACTATTCCGTTGATTCAAATTGAAAAATATCGATACGTTATTGGGAAAACAATACATATGTATACTATCGAATAATGAAAGTTTACAAATACTTCTTTGAAAATATGCAAAGATAGACAAAAAAATCATATTTACGTGTTTCAATATAAAATTCGATCAGAGAAAAGGAATTTAACTGTTATATATTTGATTTTACTACAACCGCATCAAATTTAAAAACAGGAGTACGAGATTGAAGAGTGGTATTTTTAAGAAATTTGGTTAAATTCGATTGTTATTTCTGGCCTTCATTGACTAACCAGGGATCTGGATACGATCTAAAAATTATAAACTTACTATTCATTACAGTGTTGCAATAATCAGACGATTTAATAACGAGTACAGACGATTGCGCCATATAGCTATTCATAAGGACAAGAACCAGGTTGATAAGAATATAGATTAAATACATATTATATGGATATCACTGATGATACAAGGCATACAATTATTATTTAGAAGAATTCTGGTAATTGGTACATTAACAAATTATCAAATCATGATTATGTTCTCTTACTGTATTTACTCGTTATTTTCAGATAATGAAACATTATCCACGCAGCTGATATTTTATGATTTTCAGTCCAAAATATCTTAAAAATTTGTGATAATATTCATGAATTTGGTTTCTTGAAAAATTTAATTTGGTCCTAAAAGTAGAACAAAAGGATATGTCTGTTTTTTGCTCAAACGACCGCTTTCAATGTCCGAAATATATAAAGCTTGGCGATAGGCTGAGACGATACGGACAATATTGTTTATAAGATTCGATATCAAAGCGTTTGAATAAAATGCGAAGTAGCACAAACGACTAACAGAATGATATCCAGTAGATGGTGGTTATAGTTGAGATCACGGAACAGTATTGATGAATCATTTATTATCTTATTTTCAGAAATAATACCTCTTAATCATGCAGAAATTCGGATTGGTTTGTTTCACAAATAGTTGTATTAATTGTAATCACTATAGTTTCTGCATTAATGACAGAACGTCTTTTAAAAATGTAACATTTTATCAGCTAAAGTAGAATGACAGTAAATATTGAGGGACAGATATGCTTGATTGCTTAAAAGTAATTTTACGCTGTATTAGATATGGTTTTTGCAAATTATAGAAGAAAATGGATTACGGTTTAATGCTATATTGACTTTTCGTTCAAGTTTTTTCATAACATTCAATTTAACTTATGCTAAATTCATGAGAAAATATACAAAGTTATGAATATTTTATAGTTTTCCCTAAATTCGTTGTTTTAGAACTTGTCCCATACTTCTCTGGGTGTCAATGTTAACCATCACAAAAATGTTTTATCATTATTTTTTTCAATCAAACAAGAGATAACAACTGATTGGTATATCAGAGGGTCTTGGAGCAGCAAACTTATCGTCTAGGAATACATATGGTGGTGGTGCAATAAACTGCTAAATTTTATTTTATAAAGAAATAAATGGCTGATCTTATAACGGATAAAGTTTTATGTGATACATTTAAAACTTTTAACCACACATTATGCTAAACAATCAGGTAACTACTCAGTGCATTTCCATTATGTACAATGTTTTATTCAACGTGTCTCAATTTTTTTTGATTTTTATACTCGAAGCCTCATGAAATATATTTGACACACTAATTCGCTAATCCAAAAACGCGTAGAGAATGGGTTTTTCTAAGTGTTGGGTGTAAGCAGATACTAAAAGACCAGAAAATGACTTCGAGAGATTAAACTGTGTGACAGATAGGCCCGCAACCATTACACAATGCGGTTGTGATGGTTACCACCTGTCATAGCCCCGTATGAGAAGTTGTTAATCAACGACATTATCGGAAACTTTAAATATTATGACTTTTATTTAAATTTATAAAGTGTAAATCGAATTTTAATGTGAAAACATATTTCCTATAAACCCTTTGAAAAATCTATCACAAATTCATTTACTTCTTCGATGTTCCAAACCCATTTCAACCCTCACGTTTAATTCCGTTTATAACGAATTTTAAGCCAATTTATCCATAAATATTGTCCTCCATTGTTCTTTGACAGATTAAATGTTGAATTGTTCCATGACTTTCTGTTATTAATAATGAAACTTGATTTATTATATTTGATACAATATTCTGAAAAAAACGGACCAGAATTTCTCTATCATGATAGGTATTATTTCTGATAAAAGCATATTGAATGATCGATAAATACTGTTACGTCATCAAAACTGTAAATATCATCCGTTGCTAGCATTGTTGGATTTTGTTCTATTTCTTCATTAATTTAAACGTCGATATTATATTAGGTATTATCCAACAGGAGCACCATTTAAAGGTTAGTATTTGTAGTGCTTATTTAATGTTTCCATGTGGCAATTAGTTTTAAGAATAAAAACTTTGTGTCTTTGCTTAATTAATTTATAATGAACCCATGTACATTAAGCATGATTTTCTTTAGACATAATAGATACAAACAAGTTTGCGGGGTTATATGACAAGACTTTTAATTTCTTTGCATTACTTTCAAATTTGTAGATATACAGAAATATGATCTCAGGATATAGTTTTAAATAAACCGAATATCATATGCTATTGTGATTTTAATAAATAACGGATATTCTCCACAGGACTGAACCTAAATATAAATTATATATTATTCGAAAATTTAAAGTGGTTTTTCAGCCATAATGAGAGACATTGTATTCTGTGTTTCGACCTTGATCACAACAAGACTATTTTATTAATGACACAAAATTTATTACGTCATCAACTTGATATATGTCATCGTTTACATAAATACCTGCCAACATGACATTTCCATATTGACAATCAACAAAAGTTTTCTTCGTTTTACGATTTTTGTATATTTTATCGTTACTCATACTTTAAAAAGAACCCAAATTAAGATATTGTAAGAAAAACTGTTAAGTACATGACTATAAATATTTGAGACATTCTTAGACTCATAATCATAAAATTTTAACTATACCTACCTTGTTTCATCCTCTTTTTTTACGCAGTTAGTATAAAAAATATCTTATCCTGATTTCTCCTTATTCAAATTGCAAATTATCAGTAAACCTCCGCATAATAATTATGTTAGATGGCATTTTCTATTGTTTATAGAAATAAAAATCTTTCATGAATATTCGCCTTAACCTAGTTCTGGTGGTTTTCAATAGCTATATTATTGTGATCCGTATCGCTCGGTATTACACTCTTGATTCTGACACTAATATCATCAATCATATCATTATTTGATGTGATCGTATTTAGATCAATGGTTTGACAGAGAGGTGAGTATTAACAACATTATTTACAATCATGTATAAGAATACCTTGATTCCCTATTTCGTACCCATTTTTATACATTCAATGTCAATCGATCGATTCAATAAAATGTTAAAAAATTCCTTTTAACGATTTCAAATTATTTGTAAATTAGTTAAATTACATTTTTGCATATCTATGCATATATANTTAAAAAGCAGTAAAAAATATGAAAATTGTTATACATTTAATGATTTCGCTGAATAACTCATTTAAGACTATATTGATGGCCATGTGCAGTCGAAAAAATTTAATTGTAAATTTAGTCGATTATTTGTTACATAATATTTTTATTGATTAAATATGTAGCTCTGTGAATGGAAAACTATCAACATTTGAACTCTGTGTAAATTTTTAGTTTTTAACCCCTTTTTAATGAGAATAATTTACTTTGGAGGGATCCTGCCAATTCGTAAAAATAAAGAGATCTTAATTATAGAACTAGCTACAATTTTACCAATGATACTTTTGATGTGTAAAATGCAGGATGTTTCAAAAATCATTAAATAAGTTGATTTATGTTTTATTCATCTTTACAGTAATTAGTATTTTGAAAAGAACTTCCTGTCATTAGTTTAGATCCATTTATTCTACTAAACAATTTTCCGATCAAAATGTCAACTTTTTCCGCCCCAAAGTCTCATATTTTTAACAAATAAAAAGTATAAAATTAAAAAAAATTATCGAAGTTATATTATTGGGATAAATTGCATTTATTTGACATCTGCAACCAGAATTATCTGTTCTTATATATGCGTAAAAGCTAATTCTATTGTTCATCATAGAGCGATTTCAATTTTAAGGACTGGTTCAAAGGATAAATAATTTAAATTTCGAGATGAGCAATTTAATCAAAGGTACTTGTGATGTGAAATGTTAGTTTGCACCAGTCGAAAAACGTTCATGAGGTTCAAGAATCTGTATAACAGAACATTTGTTTCGTTCTTATTACACTTAACAAATATATTCTACAACTTTTGATTTTTGAGGTGTAGAATGCTGAAAAATTCTGAGTTACGTTTATTCATAGATAATACCGTCTTATCAAACATCCCAAAATCTATTATCCGGAAACCGATTTACTTGTGGGATAAGACAATCATTGATTTTTATCTCAAGATCTCTCAAGCGATCATGCTTTTTTAAAAATTTTAACTAGATTTGTTTAACTAAATTCGTGACATTCTAATAGAAATACTCTAAAATTTTGAAGCAAATTATATGTCAACCCCTTTAAGTTTTGAGTATACACTTAGGTTTGCAAGTTTGCTTCTACTGTGCTTAATTTGTATTTCTTGTGACAATATATTAATTTTTAAAAACTGAAATTAATTATATCAAAGTCATAATAGATTTTTGTGGTGTTTTTCTATTAAAAATCATCCAATAATTAGTTTTGAGCTGCATAAGTGATCATTCTTATAGATAAAGGATGTAAACCATTTCTTAAATTTGCAGAATTACTCAAAAAAATAAAATGTCATCATGATATTCTGCATCGAAATCATAAATATCTATTGAGATGAGTATTTCCGTTTGAATTCTGCATTATTGACCTCTTTTATGGAAAATATTGTCTGACAATATATCTCGCAAGATATTGATGGTATTCGATACCTCATATTATGCATTAGGCAGTTATCTATTGATATATCTCCGATTTGACTGAATCCTTTGTGTGTGACGATTTTGAGATATATCATATTCACATAGTGGAAGATTATTGTAAACTTGGCTCGAATAGTGTAAAATCACTGTAAAACTAAAAGACATCCTGCTATCTGTCATAACAAATCCTCTTGTTGTTTACAATTCTTAAAATTTGGGAATCAAATACCATACATTCCGGTCTATAGGTTGTGGTTTTCCTCAAGTTTTTAACCATGCGGTGTTTACAATGCTTCTAATATATGAATTTTTATCGTTTACTGTACTTTAGTGTCTATATTATATGGGTTTTTTCGAAAGAATTCAACTCTGCCGATTATATATGTACATAATTGAAATTTGTTATAAAATTTAGGGTACGCCACTTATACGGATGCGCTGTAAACACCGGAAAATATACTTGTTGAAGTAAAAACAGGATATTATTCATAAATTTTAATATATTATCTCGATATCATCCAATTAGACAAATCTCACATTTGATTAATCAAAGAATTATCCCACATCATTGAAATTGTGGAAGTTTTTCGTTAGAATTCCTAGTCTATGAGAATATAACTAATTTCTATCGTTTTAAATATTTTAACAAGTTAGTGTTATCAATGTTTTTTAATCATTAATATAGAAATCGCTTTACTCAAAACAATTATAAAATTAAAAGCAATTAATCTTATTGTCAGTAAATTTAAGATGAGAATTCATGATCGTAAACATAGCTGAGCTAGTTCTGGTGATACGTACCTACAATTATTCGTGTATTTTTAAATCATAAATAAAAGTAGCCAAGGTATTTATTCATTAAATCAACAATTGTGATAATAAACTCAAAAAGAATAAATAAATAATAGAATAAATCTTAACATATTTTTGACTAATGCGGCATCCTTTCTATTTTGATTTCTGAACAAGTTAAACCAACCCTATAGTGGGAGCGTTCGTATTGAAGCTTAAGATCTTTTCTCAAATGTTATATATTGTAGGTGCTTTAACTATGGAATACTCACCAAATGATAGTCTAATAAGATGATTCTTCCTCAATTCCGATTCATCCAAAATATAGGCAGTTTTTGAATAGAATGTTTGGGAAGATCAAGATAGAAGTAGAATTTATTCACATAGGTCATAATCCGGTTAATACAGTCATTTAAACGTTTTAAATGTTGACATATTATCAGGAATACACATTCCTTATTTAATATATCTTGGAACACCATATAAACATTTTTATCATAACTCACATAATTTAGATAGCTAAAAATAACACTGAGCAACAAGCACACTTGCGAGAACGTTTACACTACTTTGAAGAGTTACGGTTACTTGAAAATTTAAATGTTGATGTTTCTGAACAGTTTATAACTTAAAAAATTGGTTTTTGTACAAATTTGTGTATTATTATGATCCAAAACAAAATCAAGAGATACAAAGTTAAGGTAATTTTCGAGTGTTGAAATTCATATGTCTAAATCCTTTCCAGATGAATTATCTCATATTTAGAAAGAATCAAACCATCCTAAAAGTGGCATCTTAGATATAAATGTTAGTTTCTATTTGCAAAGGTCATCATCGAGCAGTATTTACTGCATTTTTTGTCCAATATAATTATGATACGGATGGAATATACTTAGTAAATTCTCCTCATATCATATTTTACACAATGTATTATTTTTGGGATTCATCACAATTCTTTCTTCCGATGTAATTGAAAAATACACTTTTTATTCATTAGGTTGCATCATATTAATTTTCTGTTAGTTTGAAATCATTTTCTGAAATCGTTTATATCATGCAAATGTAGGCTTATCAGTCAACAACAGTTCAGAAACAACATAATTTAAACGGTGAAATAAAAATAAATAATCTAAGTAGTGCAAACGTTCTTGCAAGCGAGTATGTTGCGCGGTATTGCTTTCAGCCACCTAAATTATGACTTAGGTTTAAAAATTTAACCTTATGTTCATTGAAAACGGTATGAATCAATCTACGTGTATTTAACATTCAATCCGCCATGAATGTATTAAAAATATACCAATTAATACATTGATATTATGAAAAAACCCAAATAGTTTTTAAATTTCATGGAGGCGTGTTCAAATGGGCCTATGATTTTTATATCCCCAAAACGTTTATATGGTTTTCCAGTATATGTTTAAATAGGTGTGGACATTTCTCAGAAAAATTAAACATTTAATGCCTCAACTATTTGATTAACCTTGCTTTTAACTATTTAAATAAATTGTACTTATATCTTGATTTTAGTAAATATTTTTTTCAAAAACTGTAGTATATGTTTCCACAAACGTCCCAATATTTTCAAACCTCGGTAAGCTTCAAATGTGGATATTATATCCAATTAATATTGAAACATTACATATAATACTTTGAAATAATCTTAATGATCTCTGTGTAAAATATTATGTTTGATTTATTAATAAATATGAACATGTGCAAAGTCGAAAGCTGATCTGTGTCAAATGAAGTTTATGACGCCTCTTTTTTTTAAATACATAGAAATTACATTTAACAAAATCTCAAAACAGAATAAAAGCTGGATACTATTGTTTTAATCGTCTTGTTATATCATCAATTAAATTAAAACTGATGGTTTGTGATTGAAATCTACATTAAATTGGAAATTTACACGTGTGAGTTGATCGTTTAATAAGTGATTTAAATGTGATCTTATGATGAGTAATTTGTGCCAATGCAATCACCCGAAACCTTTTTCTCACGAACATACACGATGAAAATAGTAGTAATATGGCAGAAATCACTACAATTGAGATTATAATAGTTGTCATTTTTAGACACGAAACTTTTTGAATCGTGATATATCGTGAGAATGAACCACAGGAAATGTTAAAAATAGTTTTCGGACATGTTGCAACCTATTTACAGTTTATATTACTCGACAGATGACTCCCAATTTCAATTTTTGTTTCAAATAGTCCAAATTCTAAAAATTTCTAGACACTAATTTGTCCTTCATAAAATTCAATCTGAATTCAAATTAATATTAACATAATAAATTAGCGACAGAAATGGTGGAATGCTTGATTGCCAT
Organism: Thelohanellus kitauei; assembly: GCA_000827895.1. Taxonomy (NCBI): domain Eukaryota; kingdom Metazoa; phylum Cnidaria; class Myxozoa; order Bivalvulida; family Myxobolidae; genus Thelohanellus; species Thelohanellus kitauei. Next base: position 37,986 of record JWZT01002060.1, read on the forward strand.
TTTAAAACGTGATTTTTAAAACCTTTTTTAAGGTTGAAACGGGTTGTTTCTTCCATCGCGCCATAGTAAATATATTTGTGGTATTTTATGAGCCAATCTTGTAAGAATACCATGATGTAATATCTGCCCCAGATGATATGTTGATCAATCTCAAGTTTGTTTCCAACAACCATTTCTCGAATTATCGTTTTATGATTCCTGAAAAACAGAAAATATTACGTTGAATGTACAGTAACATAAAATTCGCTTGATGTATTATAATAGACCCAAGAGAAAAATACCCTGCCATGCGCTTTAAATTCTGATCTAATGTTTTTCATATTGTCATTTGGTTCTTAATCAGATATAAACATACTGCATGAATCTCCTTCGTCTGATCCGTCGTCACAATCTTGAATTCCATCACATACTCTCGAAATAAAGATCTTAGATCCGGTTTCACACGTGAATAGTACGTTGTCTATACAATCCATGGTATCTAGTATTAGTTACAGCTTAACAGGGGAAATGTAGTTCATCACTTGCGTCGGCGCAATCCTTGAAACCATCGCATTGTTCAGACTTATCATAGCAACCTTGATAATTTTTGCAATGTATTGATTTGGATAAGGAACAGCTCACGATGAAACCTGTGGTTAATAAAGTTTGTGTCAGATATACAAAAAATATCAAAAGGATATTGCAATGATAATATTGTTCATTTTATTCAATACGAAACGTAACAAAATTCTGATCAAAAAATTAAATCTAATATTAAAAGATTTTCATCATAAATCGCCCATTTATTTACAACCACGCTCATCAATATTATTCAAATAAATTTCTAAAATGCCTAAATTATACTCGAATGAACCAAAATGACAAAATATTTAATTTGAGGCGATTTTTTTCCATAAATTAAATCCAACAATTTTATTTTGTGCCAGATCTAGAATGAGTTCTGCGAAATTTATGATGTAAATGCCGACACGATTTATGAATTAAATGTGGGATTGGCTTTTTGGATTGTGTCTGAAAATAATATTGAGCGAACATTTGTTGCGCTAGCAGTGGTTACCAAACTAGCATTAACTCACTATTAGAGAAAGGGATGATCGAACACTGCTGATTTTCAACGTACCGGAATATAATATTCAATAATGATTTAAATTCAGAATATAAGTATAACGGCTAGTTTTTTTATGTTGAGCCGAATATACACGAAAGTTTTTTGAGAGAAAGGATGTAGACATTTTATTTTCGTTAGATAGTAATTGTTTTTGAGTGATTTTGTGAAGATTGGAATGATTAAAATCGTCAACTGATTTAAAACCTCATCTCATATAGCCCTAACAAAATTATATACTTTCCATATCCCTGAGATGCCAATGAATCAAATATATCTCTGACCTAGTTTGAATATTTTTATTACTGTAAATTTCGTCAATTGTATCTAACGTTCATTTATGAAAGATTTTAATATACTTGTAGATCGGAACAGTCTTCATGACCCAATTCCACATTATCAATAACAATAAATGAAAATCACTGCTTTCTAGAAACAAAAAAAATTGATAATAACAAAAAGGTCAATGGTATTCAGATGTATTTGGACCGCTTCCGACAAGAATTAAAAATTTATGTCTCATCCAAATGTAAATTTATGATTAATTAGAATTGAGACATGTACGTAAACAGGACAAAACTGTAATTATTAGAACATCTGTACTGTCTATCCTGAAATATTAAGAACGATTCTGTGTAATTTTAAGTGGTAATATTTATCGGGAACATTTATATATGGCTGTATACAAAATCTTTTGTAAGTTTCTTCATAATACTCCTAGCCCGCTAAAACATATAATGATGACAAAACGTTAATAAAATATAATTTGGTTATTAAACGCTTACCGCATGATATTTCATCGGATTTGTCAGTGCAATCTGTGATGTGGTTGCATATTTTTTGAATTGGGAGACATCGACCATCATATTTTATCAAACAGGTCATATTTGGTTCATCGAATATCCGAAGATTACCTATGTAATTTAAAATTACATGCGCGTTCATCGCTAAAATCCAAATGATGGAATACATTGTCGCATATTTGATGATGACGAATGCATGTGCCATCGTCGCAATAATCGCCAAACTCTTCACATTTTTTCTCTGAGTTATAAATTCCATTTTACCCATACAATGTTTTTCATCGCTCCAATCCCCACAGTCGTTCACTGAATCACATACTTTGTCTTTCAGAATACATCTTTCGTTCAAGCACTCAAATTCGTGGTTTTCGCACGTGGGAATTACTGATTTAACAGGAATATACTTTTCGTACATTCCATTTCATCAGATCCATCCGAGCAATCATTCACTCCGTTGCAAATTAGTTCAGGAGATAAACATTTCTTATCAATCCCGCACAAGATTTCACCATTCTTACAAGCTTCATTTAGGATTATAACAACTTTCAACACATCCACCTTCATCAGACCCATCTCCACAGTCATCGACGTCGTTACATCGATACTTTTTTGAGAATACATTTTCGATTTAAGCATTTAAATTCATCCCTTCTTCAAACTGTTATAACTATGTAGAATACTTTGGTATTTGTCACCTCCATCATA
>JWZT01002066.1:14778-31352 GCA_000827895.1 Thelohanellus kitauei
TGATAATAACTCAGCTAAAAGGGTAAGAAATTATTACAGCCTTATAAAATCTGTTATCCTTAATCATATTTCTCGATGATACATGTCAACAAGGGGTCAAACATATCAGATACGAAAAAAAATTAAGATATAAAAAATCTATTAAACATTTTACCTTAAACGAATTTCGATTATAAGCAACCATAAAATATTGACGAAATGAATATTCTAAACGAATAATAATTCATGCTTGTTCAAAAAAAATCAATTTCAAAGCCGAATATCCGGTAAATAATACCTTTAGAGGAAATAGAATTTTATTTAAAAATATACAAAAAATATGAGCACGTAATCCAGGTTTACGTGATAAGAAAAATTCATCAAACGGCAAAGAATTTGAAAATTGAAATGAGTGACAAAACCATATAGTTAGAAAACTATATATCATATTTCAAATCAGAAAATATCTTTTTTCGGTGAGGCAATGACGATTTAATTAGGTGGTTAATTAAGAATCGTAGTATCATAATTATCATATGTTATTGATGAAGTAATCGTTGAATCAATTCAAACATGAAAATGATAAAAAAAAGTAGAATTTCAAATAGAATAAGATAGTATTTGGCTTTTTAAGGCCTTAAACGTGGTAATGGATTGATATGAAATACCAGATGGATTAAAATTCCGATAATCAATCTCTTTAAATGTTAAATATAGTTAGTAGCTCTTTAAAGACTAGCTAGCATGCTTCAAATTGCTAGAATATCACTGGTTATCTAATAAACATTTAAAAATATATTTTTCATGCTAATGTTTGTAATTTGTTTTAGTTTTCAAGATAGACATGATATTTAATCATTATTACCTAGTTTTTCTATTTAAATAGCGCATTAAAATGATAAAAATGACGCATCTCAATCGATTTCATGTTTATATTAATGATATTCTGAGATTTGGATGTGTATTACCTATTTTTTATTGAATAATTAAAGACTTAATTCTTAAACAAGCAAATATTAAAATACTCACGATAAGTCTAAACATATTATCAACAACCATACATATTAAAAGTAACGATATAATGCTCAAGAAGATTTACAATAAAAATCATCAAAATGGTCAATATATTTGCGAAAATGAGGTATTCCAGTATTTGTTATCTTGAGTAGTCTATTGAAATTACTTTGGATAATCATTGTTCTACTGGATTTATAATAACTTAACTTGAAATCATATCATTAACGCTGATTTATTTTGATAATTATTAAATTCTCTCTATATTATCGGAGATATTTATTCAACTATTTATAAACCTTAAGAAGATACAAATTTTATCTATTATTATTCAAATATTACATATTAACATCTAAAAATTGTATATCAACTCCCCAATCGCGTGTTTATTTGTACTATTTGATAAAGCTTATCGATTAAATAGAAAATCATTAATCATATGAAGATATACATAGTTTACGAACGCTTGATGCTTCTATATAAATTATTTAGATTGCAGAATTAATCATTATATAAGCTTTAAAATAAAAATCATTTAATTTTTAAACTGTATGAAAGGCAGAAATTTTTAATAAACTTTCCATGCCATCCTTAATTAGTTGAGCGATGTCTCGAGTTTTAAATATATATCATTTGAGTTTTTGTTTCTAAAAAGATATTTATTCACCATCTTATAAAAAAAGCCTAATATTATATTTACAGATTTTTTATAATACTGCTGTAATATTGTCTTCCTTACTTTAACCTTTATAAAAAAAATCAAATATTATATTTAAAGATTAATGTTATTACGACAAATATCTATTATTATTAAGGATGAATTATTCGTAAACCAAGTAAATACATATATATGAATAATGATAAATTCAATCGAGGTATGATGATATCAAATATATGGTATTAATTCCTCGATACAGTCAGAATTATTAAACTTACTCGTTTGTAAACACCTTCATGTAATTTATGTTTCTAATATAATTTAACATAATACTATGTGAAAATATAAATTCAATTATCATTGAAAATATATTCATAAAGTAGGTGTTTTTCAAATCTAATTACGATTATCAGAATTATACAGAGTAAATACACAAATTTTATTTATTGTGATGGTAAATTATATAATCGAAAACACGATCTTAATTCAAAAAAATCCAAATTTAATATACAGGGTTTCCATCCATTATCGCGCAAAGTCCATTAAATTCGCGAAACTTTTGTTTCATTTCACGCAAATCTGCTTTTTGATTAGTGTCAATAAAATTCAATTAAGTGATATATAACTGTTGATTCAAATATGAAATATTATTTTCTGTACAAATTTAGAGGTTTCCGAAAATTTGTGTCGCTAGTTCTATATTTATGTCTATGGCGAAAAAAAAACAATTATAAAAATATTTTTACGAGAGAAGTTCTAAATTAGAATCTGTAATGTTTATCATTTAAGAGGCATAGATTTATTCGAAAAATGTATATTCATGGAACAGTTGGGGTGAATGGGAAGAATATAAGCCGGTAGGCTTACGACAGCAATAAAGTAATCATATGCATTAGTTACGGTTCATGATCGATTTGGATATTTTAACTGCTTGAAAAGCATCAAAAACGTAGGCATGAATAAATATCAGCTAGAATTTTGGTTAAACATCTCAAATCAAATTCTCGTTTCAATTATTCATTAAATTTCTCAACAAGGAATTTTGATGATGAGATATATAAATTAAGAGATTAGCGCGAAATGAAATCTGCGCGATAATGGATGAAGACCTTGTATATTCAGATAAATTTAGTGAATAAATAAATAGAATTTATAAAGCAATACAATATAATTATCATTGATATTTATATCTATAGATTGAGTCAATGGCTTAAAATATATTCTGGAATATTTTCCGTAAAATTGATTTGAGATATGAATTCTGGCAAAGAACAAATTTTTGACATTTATCTGTGTACTATATTGTTATCTAATTCTGTTTGTTAAAGTCGAGTAAATATCAAGTATCTATATTTTATCCCAGAGATGATGAATATATATGATTTATTCAGGAAATTATTTTTTTACATCCACTTGACCTGAAAACAAGATCAATGAATATGTGACAACTATGTTGTAATCGAATTCTACATCAGTATAAATCTTGATGCGTTCTATATATTCAAATTTGGGGCGGTTATTATATTCAACAAGTTGATGCATAGTGTTTTATTTATTTGTATTAATTATCTATCATTAATAAAATCAAAAGATGCCATTAATACACTAAAACTGTTGAAACATTACTAAAGTTCGCAGGTATATAAATGTTAGGCGAAGTTATATATATTCATTAAGAAACTAAGGCATTTAAATAAAATTAAAAATTAATTTGAAAACTAAATTTTATGATAAAAGAATATTTTATATTCTATTCTTCTCATATATATTACGAAGGATTGTCTTTATGAACTAAACAAGTAATTCACATTCACCGTTACGATTTTCATTATCCAAAGTATGTTCCTGTCTTCCTGCTGAGCATATATTATAACAAATATTTCTTATATCATTTATGTGATAAAGCAGAAAGATAGAGCTTTCAACAAAATGAACACAAAAAATCATCAAGGGAAAGTGGAAAAGAATTGTAAAATCCAATTTTACACATTTATTTTGTATTGTGTCTAAAATTTACTGAAAATCATACTTGCGTATCGACAAATGGCTGGTTTAAAAAAGAATAGATTCAATGAGTTCACGATTACTAGTTTAATAAAAGCCTTACAGATAGATATCGTGATAAAAATCCAAAGAATAAAATATTCTGTGCGGAATATATGATCATCATTGGACGTATTAAAAAGAATAAATTTTATCAACAAATTTAAATAAACCGCTATTACAAATGCGTAGAATATTGGGAAAATTTTAGATTCATACATATCCAATACAGATTTTGTATTTTTACCGTAGAAAGAAAACATTAAAAAACCGTATCTTTTCATATGTTCAGGATAACACTTGATCGAATTTGTTGTTATCATCAAATATGGCGAGAAAAACCAAAAAGATGCCATTACAACTTGAATCAAGACAAATGCTAATAAAATAATCTTCATCTGTCGGTAATTCAGTTTTCTTAAGATATTTCGCATCATAATCTAAAATTTAAACGAATTTATACTTGTAAACTGTATCAAACAATTGAGGATTTACAACGATTATATCCGATCATGATAACGATTAAGATGGGAAAATATTCATTTCTTTAATAAATTATTATCTCATTATTTCCTATATGTTCGAATATAATATGCATAAACCAACATCGATCAAATTTTAATATAAACAAAACGACAATTGCAGTTATTTATGTATATATTCTATATTCAAAATGTGCATCACAGAGATAGAATTAATATCAGAAAATACCTTTATCGATCATTAAATGCAAATATATGATTTATTTTTCATGGCTCATTTAGTATTTTTATCTGTTCCAATCTGATAGTTAGCAGTCGAATATTCTAATCTATAAATATGATGTCACACATACCTCTAGCTAATTTTCATGAAAAAGTAAATGATTGTATAGCTAACTGCCGTTATTTGACTACACATTGATGTACAAATAAAATGTGTTTAATCCTAAATATATCCTATAAAAAATTATTCATTAGTATTGGCATATTATCAAATAAATATGTTTGAAAATAAATTAAAAATGGATTAATCATCGATTGATTTCGTTTGTCATATGTAAACATATTTCTATTTTTTATTTTAATATTAAAAAAATCTAAATTATATCTATATACTTATTATACTGTTTTCCGTTCAAGTCCGTAAACGTTTTTAACTCAACTTATTCCTAAAATTAACATTAAAAAATAACAATTTAACATTTTGTCAATGATATCCTCTCCGAAGAAACACATTCTGTTGTATCACGGTATGTTTTGGTAAATTCAATCACTGTCAGAAGAGCTAAAATCCATTTAGCTATTATTGATTAAATGAAAATATAGGTTTCTGATCTCGGATTTGAGAGTGAAAAGGCATTCTTCAATGATCAATATATTTTCAATTACACGATACACGTTTATGTGAATATTTTTATGGAGGTTTTATGAGACTTTTTTCAATGGACACAATAATATGTCTTCATAATGGACAAAAATGATTCCACTAAACAAATAGGGTCCAGATCATGTTACAAGAGAATCGCTGAATTGTGATACAGCTTCATTCTTACTCGCCGTTCCTCAAACCGAGTGAAAAATTGTTGTTAAAATTAAGAAAATTGTATATTCAGCGTCGTCGAGATTATTAACCAACCTATTTAATCAAATGACTCAAAAGAAATACTCATTCCAAATGTTATGGTTATCACCTCAATATGCTAAAATAAATCAGAAGGTGTTACTTATAAAAGGAAATTAAAGGATAAAATTTATTTTTTAAATGCACAATATCAATAAAATTTGAATGATAAAAATGTGACGGATTGATTGGGAAAATTACGGACTCGATGAGGAAGCTCTTCATGAATCTCTTGCTATATTGATGGTACAACACTTATTAAACATAAAGAATTTGATTACTTGATTTGTGAAATTCTACGCATCCGTTGCCCACAAGATTAAGAAATATTCCCAGTAATAAAACATCTAATAATATACTGTTTTATAATCGTTATATAGATATATAAATGTTTTGAAATCGATCGATTATAATGAAATCTAGTCTACTCTTATTTTAAAATTCTTATAGCCAGATAATATCATTGATTTGGCTATTCTTAAAGCTATTATTTACATCAAAAAATTGTATTTGTAACATATTCGAATAAAATTTCTGATCTTGTTTACCACTCATTTTTGAAAGTATTGCAAATAGAATTAGATTTTATTATTGAACACAGTTAGGAGATCTATGAGATAATATTTCATGAAAACACAATGCTATAAAGTTTAATATTTCTGGTCACATTCAGCTCTGTCTACTCCTTAATGTTAGCGGATATTAACTTACATTAGTCGAAAATTTATCACGTAGAATATAACCAAGGTTAAGAAAATGAAAAAAAATTGTCATTGTATTAATTATGTCATTTTATGATAACTTAATTCAATTGATTTCAGCAGTGTGAGTTAATCAGAATCATTTTCAAAGTCTAAGTGAATATATTTTCAGGCATATATATCTAAATAAAAATCATTACAAATGTTAAAAAATCATTATGACAATTGATATTATGGATTCCTGCATATTTTGAATTAAGATGTAAATTATAGTTTGATTCGTTTTCTGAAGCTTGAACATCCCGAATTAGTGTTGATGTTTCAATAGTGTTTAACCAATTATATAACTGATAAACTATATTCTTCATTTCTCAGATTTTTAACTAATGATTACTCCTGCGAAGTTATATCAGAATTCTTTTATTTTTCTAAAAACTTTTCTATTGACAAACCATCTTCAAATCTAGACACAGAAACCTAAATACTAACTGCAGAATGTATTACATTTTTGTATTTTAAAATTTTGTCGTATTTTTTGCATTTTTTGGTCTGGAAGTGGCTTCTCTTATTATTTTTTCAAGATACAATGCTTTTCAAGATTATACAAAATGTCGTTTCGTATATTTTTATATCTACTTCTTCATATACATATATATTAAACGGTAAAAATTTTATTTTTAGAAACAAATAAGAGTATTCGCAAATATGATTATATTTTTAATCAAATAAATATAGATTTATCGCATATTTAATTTTTATAAATATACAAACAATCAAACATAATTTTTTCGAATAATTTATATAGATATATTTTTAAGAAAAATAGGAAATTTCTTGCATTTCTTAATTATAAATTACAATTTTATCCATTATTTTTTTTCCACTCTAGGTAGTTGAAAATGAAATTTAAATGTTTAATCATTTTAAAAATACTTATATAGCATATTTTAGAAAAAATATGCATGATTGTCAAATATATAATGTTAAAAATATACTTGTGCATAATGTTGAGAGTTTATTTTGGAATTTAAAAAATATTGAAGATTTCGCAGGGAAAGTGATAGAGGGATATATATGATATCATGATTAACGGAAACGCGCTGATTGATATAAGTAATGATCACTTTGTTTGTATCTATGGCCTGTAGGTTCTACTCCAGGAAGACAGGCTCTAAACATTTTATAGGTACTCCTCAATGTTTGCTTATAAAAATTAATTTGAATATATATATTTGAATATTATTTGGTGTGAATGTTAAAAATATTTGATACTCTGAATGAGTTTTTTAAGAAATATATAAATATTTAATTCAATATAATTCCCGATAGTTATTCAGAAATCATTTACTCTATCTCAAAATAACACAATATATATTTTAATCGTAATATTACAATTATCTCGATAAATAATTTCAATATTATTCAGAAAACATTATTAAATATGATTTATGTTTGTTACCTCAATCTTAAATATAATAAGGCAGGTTTTTACCAAATAGTCGAATTTCTACCGATATATAAGTTATATTTTGTGATTAGATGTTTATTAAATATTCTTTAATCATCGTGACAGGAATTTGTTATTCAATATCATACCATCTGTCACTCGCAAGTCTATTTTTATAATATACTGCTGTTTTTAAAGAATCAGAAATTTTTTTATCATTTAAAAAGCAATCAATCAATGTATGAACGTTTTTATTATTTGAGATTAGCAGGTTTATGAATGTATAATATTGTGTAAGCCAGATTATATTAATGAGGTGTATATTCAAAAAACATTTTTTAATTATTGGAAAATATATTAATTCATCTCATTATTTGATGAAATTAAAATTTTGACTCGAATTAAATGTATGTCCAAATGATTTGTTGACTGTTGTTAATTTAATACAAATTATTTTTAAATCTATTTTGATTCTCACGTATTGCCTAATAAAAACTACCATCCCGCCCTGATAATTATTAGTCATGACGTATTCCGATAAGATAGGAAACATTTATACTGCATTAAGTTCCATAAAAATATTCAATCCATTTTTGAACTTTTGAGCCAGGCCGAAATCTTATATGATGATATGTACTTACTGTCTTCATTTAGATCGCTATTTATATAATATTTCGTCAATAAATTTTTTTCCCTTCAATATTATAAGAAATTCTATGGAATTAAATCACTTTGACCATAACTACTATAAATTCTTGAACGACTGTTAAAAATAAAATACAATTTAATGAACCTGCTCAATTTCAATCCCCGATCATTTGAATTAAAAAAACATATATATTAAAAATCATTTTCGCATATCATATAAACAATGTGTGTTAATACATATGTGACGAATCCTATATCTTTTCTTGCAGGAATATTTTTGTCAAACATTTTAAGGATTTCTGCTGTTGATTAAATACATCAAATAAAAATGATGCATTATCAAATTTTATTCATATCTATTTCTGATAAAAAAACGATCTACGGCATCGTTGAGAAAATTGCATTGGACTTTTGAGGTAAATTCTCGAGGAAGATATAAAATGATGGTGCTCGAAATTTTAATATAGTTCTTACGCTAAATGATTCATATTTCGTTTATTTCAAATATATATATTTCGATCAGAAATTTAGATATGAATTCGAATAAAATTGTCGAAAATATATATTAAAAATCGGTATTTTGAATCACAAATTTTCAACTAAATTGATGTATTAATTTTGAATTCTTATCTTAAATGTATGTAGAAACTTGGACTTGTATATCAAATATTAAACCGGATAATCTAATGTAAAAGATACAAAATCCAAATTAACTCTTAATTTTATAAAATAAATCTTAATGATTTTTAACAATTGTATAAAAGGAATGTGACAGTATATAATTTTATCATCATGAATTAAATGCCTTTTCATTTATAGATATAATTTAAATAATTTGCATTTTGGTAATATTTAAATATAAAGGGTTGTTTTATACTTAACCGGGCATGAGACACAGATTTCTTTGAAATTACACAGCATATTTTGGTTTAAATTTCTAAAGTAAAACCTGCTGTCCATTGTCCGTTTTGCACGATTTGAAAACAATCACTGTTTAGCATGTATTATACGTAATTTGTAGGTTTATTATAGAATTATAGAGTTTATTTCACATATCACACGTGATTAATATACATGATTTATGAATATACAAATATATCTTTCTGTAATGAAATAATCCACTCAGTTTTTTAAGGGCAAAATATCATGAAATATAACAAGGAAAGAATATAAAAAAATTTCAATATTTGTTCATTTTGAATCATAGCAATCATATCAAACATCATGTAATAAATATTCTATCTATCATCGTACCCTACCCTAATTGATTGCCGTCACTCCCTGACACGAATTATCTCCCCAATATGGGGATGCCTTTAGGCTTTCAGGAGAAAGAGCTCCTTAAATGCCACAAATGACTCTCGTCTGATCCAAAACCTGCCCATGTGTCGATGATCGGATTGGTCTATTTGCGAATTGATGTAGATGTTTTTTTCTACAAATCAATATCAAATAATATCTGATCACTTTATCACATTTATATATTGGTTCAAAAGATAATTTACTGTATACAAAAAGTTTACGTGGTAAATATCAGACTTTGATAGTGGCAGCATAAATATTTATTATTAATAAAGTAAATCAGACATGGATGGATTTTTAATAAACTGAAAGATACGGAATCGGTTACCACAGACATTGGTTAAATAGAGGTTTCTGATTATAATACATTGCGTTACATGCCCGAGCCCGATATTAATTCTACCGATGAATTTCTAGAACATCTTCGATATGTTTTTATTCACTATATTTTTTTTAAAAATTATTAAAAATATGAGCGAGACAGTCTTGGTTAATATTTGTAACATACAAAATATATTATGAGTAATTGTATCACAAAATTATATACATTTCATATATGTACTGTTTAGGATGAAATGTGTGCTACTTATGATATATAAACCAGTATAAACCGTTCGAGTGTAAAATTATTTTTTGAATACTAATTACTGAATTCATTCTCTGACCATTAGCATAATATTAATATTTAAACAGGAATGGTCAGAATCATTATAAAATATATGTTGATATTGAGGATAATAACATTTGTTTATAGTTGATAATATTAATTAAATTTATCAATTTTTTACTATTTGAGTCAATCAAATATATTATATTTTTAAAATCTCTACCTTCATTGAATATATGGAAGAATTTAAGAAATTGAGATGATATAACTGACAATATTATATCTGCATTAGATACATAATTATCCGAAAATATGTATTGCTCAATTCCGTTTTCATATATATTGTTTTTAGATGTGTTAAGTCGTGATTATTTCGAATTATATTTATAATTATAATTTTTGATATAACCAAAACCAAAATTTAGGGTTTGAGGACTTTTAAATTTTAAGAAGCTGCCTTTTTTGAATGTTGATTGCTATTAGTTAACGCACGATTTTTGCAATGGAAATTTATGTTAAAAAATCATAGTAATAGATTCGTGTTTAATTTATATGAAATTAAAGGTATTGAAATATTGAATATTAAAACAATCTTAAATTCATATTGCCTTAATCCAAAACTATCTACTTTAGAACGATGGAAATGATATAAAATATGTTGTGGATTTTTATATTATATATTTTTTAGAACATTGTTACATAGGTCCGTTTCTGAGTAATGTTACATTTTGTACAATATGTTAACTAAGTTGAATAATTTTATCCCAACGTACATTCAAAAATGAATGTTCGAATTCGATATCGACCCTTAAGCAAACAAATGAGATGAAAGCAAACAGTATGCGATATTTATGGGATATTTGATGGGACCCCTACATGGCTGTTTATGAAGCATCCGGCCTGCATGCAGCAATTGTTTGAACCGAGAAATACAAATCAATCGTCGAACTTTGAGAAACCGTTTTACGAGAGAGGACTCATTGTAAGCAGAGTAATGAGAATTCGAGGCGATTAACTTGGTATAAGGATACGACGCAACAAAGTTCATGAAAGCCTGGTCGATACTTGTTTCAAAATCTGGCTGATGATATAGAGCGATGATTGGCATTTCTTGGTCATCCGAAAGATAATAAATATTTTTCCATAGTGTGTTTGAAGCTCAACAAGGCTCTCCTACAACGTCAATACAGTAGTGCTTGCAAAAACTACAAAATCATTGTCCCAGTCTCAAAAACGTTGAATTCGACGTTAATACGGCTGGTTGAAATCAGGAAACAACTGATGTTTCGGTTACATCCAAAAGTTTGGATCGATGGCTGTGGGAAATATTTTACGATATTTTGAGTCCTCTTTACACTTTCGAAGTGGAATTCAAGCAAATATGACCAAATTTTAACTTTCTTAACTGCAACAATATGAAAATTATATATGGGAAGGCATTTAACAAGTTAATGCATTTCTAGAATTATCTGTAGGAATTGTGATGGAAATGGGCACTGGCACATACTGTAAATAAATTAAACTTACATTCAATATTATTCAGCAAGACTTTGTTTTGACAATGAATGTTGCGATTGTTATAATTTATAGTTAAAAAATAATTCAGCAATACTGATAACCATAAGATATATTCGAATGATCAAGGTACTTTTCGATACTTGTGCTAGAGTCTCACTCATTCACTCTTCGTTTAATTCATTAGGTTTAACATAAAATCGAAAGGATAATCGGTTTCTATCTTCAAGACTTAATTTACTTAAATTGGATAAATCATAATAATTTTTCGTGTCTCTGATAAACAATTTTCATGGTGATTTTGTAACGTATAAGAACTCATTTTGATGTAATATTTAGGAGACATTATCTTCATAGCTCACAGTTCATTGGTCAATAAATTATCCGAAAATATTTTAATCCCAAATTGTCGATTCCATAAATATTTTCGATTGCCATATCGAATAAAAATTATCTCAGCCGTTGAAACTGAGGCTCTAAGATCATCTTGCTAGATATACGAATACATTCGGAAAGATCGATATAGATGTCCGCCAGGAAAAAGTTATAGAATTTAGTATATATTGTAAGACGGTGGGATCATAAAAAAATTCAGATATTACCGATAAATACATACACATAGAATGCGAAGCTAAAAATAAGATAGAAGATATTCTAAATATGGCTGTTATGAAACCTTAAAAAAGTTCTTGCTTTGCCTCATCTATCTAATTAAAAAAATGATGGAACTCCGCAGTTGGGCGTTGATTTAAGATAGATCCATTATGTTACAGCAAGAAATGAGATTTGTCTGCCACATATAGATTCTGTATTTGGCATACCATAAGGTAATAAATATTTTTCAACAACGGATATGCACAACGGTTACTGACGAATTCCGATTGGCGAACAGTACACAAATAAAACATCCTTCTCTCTGGATAAAAGTTTAGGTCAATATGAATTTAAAGTCACGAACTTAAGTCGGCGAACCCGCCATCTGGCTTTCAAAGATTTTTTGATGATGGAATAAAACGGATTCCTGGTTGTTGTTGATATTGGGATGATACAATAATCGATTAATAATCTATTGACGTACATGTGAAAATTCTTCAAAATTTATTCAGACTTTATGTTCGCTTACATAAAATATATTAAACAGAAATTTCATTTCTTAATTGAATAAAATATAATATTTGTAATTCTTTATCTTTCATGATAGTTTTACACCAATTCAGATCACATCTAGCTGCCTTTAACCTGGAGAATGCGACAAACATTACATCAGTTGCAAAGAATGTACACACGTCAAAGTGTACTATAGTTTTCTTTTTTAACTAAGGCTGATATAGAAAGGATCATGTCCTTTATTTTCAAGACGGATGAAATTAGTAAATTGGAGGATAATAGCGAATACTCTATGAATAAAGTAATCTAGCTGCTTGAATTTATGGAGACGATCGCAAAACCCCAATATTATCAAACATGTAGACTCAAACCTGATGGTTCATATAGACCATTAAGTGCTCTTTTGTCACAAAATAAAAAAAGATGTTAATATCTCGATATCGTTTACTAGCCAAAAATAAAAGTTAATCCAAACCAGATGTTTCACAATACATCGAGATATATATGTCATTTTATGGGGTACCTGAAATTTTGGCCATTGCTTTTATGGGGCAAACTTTACAATTATTGAACAAAATAATCCAATTCTACACCTGGAGTAACTTAAAGATCAGACAGGCAGACAGTCAATGGTGTTTTGAAGTTATAGGAGTATTCATTTGCTATAGAATATAAATAAGAGTAAAATAAAACCTTATTGAAGACTATCTCTTCATATTAATATTTGTAACATAACTAAAGAACAATATAAACATAGCGAAACAATCAAATAAGAATGATAGCCTGTGAAAGAATATTCTTTTTTTAAACAAGAAATAGGTATTCAATAATGGGTAGTTGCACTGTACTCTCACCAATGATTTAATTCTTAATTCTGATAAAACCATTCCACTAAAGAGCGCAGTGGATGTAAAATAGATTAACCTACCGAATTCAGAATTGATGTATACGATTCATCACACAGAATCAAACTTCTCTAATCTTGCTGTAAACAATACGCTCTATCTTTTTAAGGAGAAATTACTGTTGGCTGCGCGACTCTGGATGTTTAGACTGGATTCGGGATTGCAATGACTGTATAATCAATAGAAGTATAAATTATTATTCAAAAGGCATAGATTAATTCAAACATTATCCACATGACTGCTTTCATTTTGATGAATCTATTTTAGAGGTCCACTTCTATCAAAAAATACATTCAAGTCATGATTGATACCTTTAGAAGGCGCATCGAACATATTCCTTTTTCTAAACCTACTGCCGAAGCAGCGGCAGAGGTGATACTTTCTCATATCCTTTATCGATTGAAGATCACCGATAGGATTCCCTTCGGCCATCGCTATCAGTTCGAATTCACCATCGTGGCATAATTACGTTACTGAATAAGCATAAAGAAAAGTCCTTCAATTGTATCATATACAACTAGCATACAATTCGTTTAGTGTGCCAACCGATCTTTAAAAAGAATGTTATGGCTGTATGCTGACGAATTTCAACACGACTGCGACGAACATTTCAATTTATTACATATGAGTTTGCGAACAGATAAAAATTCTTAAACTGAGTTTTTTCCCGAGTATGAATGTTCATCGAAAAGAGAATAGCTTCTCATACAGATTCAGACAGTAAAACCAGACAAAAATTGAGATAGCATCTATCATGTTTATGTTCGTAAAAACATCTTTAATATCTAAATAACTAGATATAAAGCAAATAATATTTTACAGTAGCAAGAACTTAACAATACCTTTTATGACCAATGTGGTTGTAAGAAAATGTACGATATTCGCGATCGAGTTTTTATTATGACCAAACTCATATATATGTTAATTAAATTGTTAATATGAACATTTATCGCAAAAAAATATCCAGTCTATATATTCATTAATTGATAGCTTTAGGCAAATCTTATATAAAAATTTTCATTTTTAAATGTTGTTTATAAGTATTAAGAAAAACCGCAGCCTTATGATACCGTTATGTTCGATTAGAAATTTCTCATATTAATAAGATCCAAACCAAAAGTGAGACCCGTCGATTGTTCAAAATACTATTAGGTTGTTTTCGAAGGAGCGCATATTACACATTTGATATTAATATGTTTTAGAATCGAACTACCTATATCAGATAGCTGGTTACATGTTTCATTAGACGGTAGTGAGTATTTCTACCGCCAAAATGTTCATACAATGTTTTGAGAATTTTTCCAAGTATATTTGTTTGAAAATTTACACAAGCAGATTTTTATATATCGATGTTGAACTGTTCATACACGTTTTCTTTGAATATATGACAAATTGTTGATGAAATTTCGATCATGGTAAATGTTAAAGTTTTCACTATTATTCATATTTTTCGAAAAAGTATTGTTTTATCATTGCGTTGGTAGACTAAATCGCTGTAAATTAATTACAGGAGTTATTAATGATCGAAAAATTCGAATGTTTAAAAAGGATATAAAATTACAACAACCTTTAACTATGTGATATCAGTTTTCTAAAATTTATTTAGCATCCTTCAAATGTATGTCCACATCGTGAATAACCAATATTGACCAATAGTTGTTTACTAAAAAATTGATTTATACAACCCTATATTGGAATTTTTGTTGATAATTCAATTAAAAAACGAAACTACGATGTTTAACATTCTTCAATCTAAATAAATTGAAATTTCTGTGTCAAGAATCGATCTTTTTAACAATTAATATCCGCTATATGATTAAATCATAGATTGATAACTAGACAATATAACCAAACGATGGAAGCAATGAACATTAATAAATTATTATAGCACAAGGCTTCTGCTATTAAACCACAGATTATTTTAATTTTGGTAGAGTATTTACTGCCATTATAACGTTGAGTTAATTTACGAAGTTCTTTTTTCTAAATATTTACAGTTCCTTGCAATTAATTTCGTTTTCTTGCAATAGATTTCGTCGACGAAGGGCGGCCTTGATAATGATCTCCATTTTTGGCAGAAACTAATTTTTTTCTAATCAGGTTTTGCGACAAATAGCGGTATTTTTATTGAAATAAATTGTTTAACATAATAAAGAACTGTATCGACAAAAATGAAAAAGTAAATGTTCAGTATGCATGTGCAACGTGAAAAAAGTTATCATTTTTTCGATTATGTGCCTTATCGCACAGGACATTCCAATTGACTAAAGTTATACATATCTTAAAATAAAACTACATCCATTAATTTAACTGTTATTGATATTTCTTTTGATTTTCTGTTAAATTACTTGTTGAATTTCCGAGTGATCATAGATACAACCCACTTATTTGGAAGAAAAGCCAGGTAACCGTAGCGATTTTTTACGTTGTACATGAATGCTGAATAGTATTTTTTTCATTTCGGTCGATCAGATATTTTTTATGTTCCACAAATATTTTTCAATAAAAGTCCCGCTATTGGTCGTCACGAATGCCGTCATCAGTCGCATATCCCACCAGAAAAAAACTGCGTGTATACCTACATTCGAGATCATTCACAGGGCCGCACATCATCGACGAAATCAATTGAAAATCACTGTATATATCAAAGACACATTCATCGAAAAGTGTAATAAATGTATTACATGAGCAAGCATAATTAACGTGCAAACCAATATATTTACACGTAGAGGATATTCTTTGTGTTTTACATCATAATACATGTATTATAAACATAAAAGATAATTTCAAAAATAAATTATAAGCTTAAAATTTATATATAATTTTTTTTGCTGCTATATCAACACGGTGGGGTTTGGGAACTAAATCAATAATTCCATTTCATTATTGATATCATCATCTGAAGAATTCTCGTTTCTTCCGACTGAGCATAAAATATAACAAAGATCTCTTATATTCTCGAAGTGATAAAGCAGAACGAGTATGATTTCCACAAAAGAAATAATAAATATCATCAACGGAATGTGGATAAGAATTGTAAAACCAA
>JWZT01002066.1:42299-56594 GCA_000827895.1 Thelohanellus kitauei
TTTTGTAATAACAATGAATCATAATTACCAAAAAAATTAGGATCGTAAATATTTTATTTTACAGAGATATTTGAAAAAAACTTCTATCTGTCATTTATCTCATTTTATTAATATACTTTTCTAAAAACTTCAACATTCATGACATAAGGTAATTCTCTCATATGAGCAATTTCTTCTAACAACAGATTCTATCTCGTATAAATTTCATATTAGGAACTACGAAATTGAATATATCTAAGAATTCATTATTTCAGCTATGTATTTGAATCGTAAAAGTAACCATCATTATGGTGAAAGTGAATGCAATCGATAAATATTATAATATCTGCTTCTGTCTTAGGAATCGTCCGTCATATTGTCAAGAATTTTGGGTAAAATTTGGGATATGAATTCTAAAAACATTCATCCATGAATTTAATTCCTGTCATAGGTCACTATCGTTGTGAAATTTGTTTTTATAACAGACTTAGTTGATCGAATAGGGCTGATAGTCGCGATTGTTCAGTAGAGACACTAACATCAAACCGAGTTTTATTGAGATAAAATATAATTTACCTGAATTCACATAATATCGTTGTATATGGCAAGTTTTTTGTTTGCATTATGTTTTCATTCATACTTAAAATTTCATCAATAATTAAATAAATATTTTTTTTAAATAGGTTTACATACCGCGAAAACGTTTCTAGTTCCAACTTATTGTATACAGCTATAAAGTTGAAGAAAATATTCATGAATTATAAGAACGGTAAATTTCGAGTTTTATAGACCATGACTTATGATTTTATTCCCAATATAAATGGCTTTTAACGCATGTGTTATTTGTGAATACAATTGATATATAACCAAAAGTCAGATTTCGGGAGATATTTTTAGATTAAACGCTTGTCATTTATCAAAACTTAACCTGATTAAACACAACAAAACTTGTAAAATCA
This sequence comes from Thelohanellus kitauei, assembly GCA_000827895.1. Taxonomy (NCBI): domain Eukaryota; kingdom Metazoa; phylum Cnidaria; class Myxozoa; order Bivalvulida; family Myxobolidae; genus Thelohanellus; species Thelohanellus kitauei. Next base: position 43,238 of record JWZT01002066.1, read on the forward strand.
AAAGCATCAGATTAAAGTTGATTTCTGTATTTATAGAGTGGATTCAATCTTACAATACTGCTACAATTGCTATATACCGGTAGTGACAAAAAGATGATTAATGGATAAAACCATACACTAATTGACTATACACATATAGTTTTTTTTGTTAGTATATTACAAGCATATGTCCTATTTAAAAACAATCATACAGTTATTCAAAATATATTGACATTATCTTCTAAAACAGTAAGAGGTAACAGTCAAAATTTTTTAAGATATATTTAACCTGCAGTCGAAGGTCGTAAATTGTTTTATTGGCATGAAAATTGCCTATATGAACAATGTTAAATTAATGATACAGCCCTATGTTAGTAATTTAAATGATATATTTCTTAAAAATATTTTGTCAACATAAGCGATTAGGATTGTTACTAATGAAAAATAAAACATGAGCTAACAATATTGGAGATTCTTCAATCCGTGCATTGAATAACATCCGATTACTATTTTATAAAATTATGATTCATTTACACAGGTGAGCAAAAATCTATGATCTACCCTAACATACCGGTAGTTTCTGTATTTTTCAAGAAAATATTTATTATTAAATACTTACCAATCGATCACTCCTAAATAAGCTTTTTGTGCACAGGCATTTCGAGAAGAAATTTACTATATCATGTTATTGGTGACTAATATCAATTACTTCATCACATATTAAGCAACTCATCGTTGCAAATTATAATAATTTGTCATCAATATAGAGAGTGACTACACAGACATTTTGCTGCTGATAAAGGACCTGATTATCACGAGGATTAGTTGTACAGTATATATGTTCATTTTTGTAAGTAATATAGGCATGTTTTATTGAGAATAATAACAACTATAACCAATTATCATGCTATCCGAACCTCCAACAATATAATGTTTTAGTAGACATAACCATTCAATTAAATACAATTTATCATAAATTAAATGTATAATGAAACATTTTTTGTTCTTTAGTAGATATTGCTTTATTCAATACGAATATATTCCATTTGTGTTTCATCTATATTTTCAAATTAAAAGCATTGTTTCACATTCAAATCTCTAAGAAAATATCTACAAATAATATTTCAGATACTGATATTTTTAAGTTAAATCCACTACAATTAATGTAATGGAAGCTTTATGCTTTTGGTTACAAATAAAGATACATCAAAATATATTTAACCTTTGTAAAAAATGCTTTATTTAAAATGATCTTACGGAATTAAAATCTGTTGTTTTCCATATTTTATTATGCACTTTGAAATGCGATGAATGGTATAAAAAAGTACATAATTTATTTTTTTTCTAAATTGGAACACTTCATTACCTCTAATGAAATTGAAGAGAAAATTAAATGTCAATTTTGTTAACATCATTATTGATCGGATATCAATTATCATGAAAATGAAGGTATTATGATATTTAAAGCGGAAAATCCATTTGAGACACAGACGATCAGTTTATAAAAGTAGAATTTGATTTACTTTGGATTTGATGATTAGCATAATCATGCGAATTATACTCATCAAGTATGAACTCACAAATATTTTACCAAGAAATAGACATATTGAAGAAAATTTGGAATAATGTCTAAAATTAAAATATCAAAATACACACCAAACATACACCTGAGATAAAAGAATAATATTGAAGAAATATATTTGACAATCTATATTAAAATTTTATGTTGTATATTCTTTATAATTTTATTTCAATCAAAATGTTCATTGTTAATTTTTTTTAACTACTATCCAATTCGACTTGTTAATATGACGTCACACGATCAAAATTTGACTAGCATTAAAGAAAAATGGCTATTTAAAAATTTCAAAGTAGATCAAAATAAGATGTGGCTCTTTTGTGTAAAAGGTAGCCTACCCGTGATATATTGTAAATAATGAATAACATTTGATTTACGAATATCTTTAACAGAAATAATTATAATTTTGGAAGGATGAATAATGACTGTTCTTACATTGGAAATATGATTTAATTTGCAAATCCTGATGTTGATGAATTTTGTCAAATCAATACTTCTAGAACAATGGCTGGGTTGGATCAATCAAACCTAGCCGATATTCATAAAACAAGACCTTGTTTGTTTTGCGTATATGCATATCCTTCAAATCTTGTTATGTAAGCGCCGTAGTCACCTGTCCAAATGCATCCAAATTTCAATAACCAATTTTTAATTTATCAATTCGAATAAATTTGTCATACTAGTACTTTCTAATCATAATATTTCAAATATATACACTTCATTCCAGATATATGGATTTCTAAATATTATGAATAGATGCTTCAATGAATATTGACGGTCCACGCTTAATCCATTTTGAATACTTCACCACAATTCACGTCGACTTTACTGTCGACTCAAGGATTCTAATCATTCCATGTCTAGATGTTTGATTATTTTCAAATTATTGTTAGTTGTGTACAAAATATGTACATAACTAGTCACGTTGTTTTTGGTAATACGTACAAGAATGTCGTGAATGTATATTTTATTAATTTCTACCAATTTATTTTAAAGCGGACGATGCAATAAAAAATTCTATTGTATAGTTCAATGAAAATAATATTCATTTAACATCAATATTTTAATAATCGCGTAGCGCATTATTAATTTCATGAAATGATCTAGATAATAATTTTTAAATTCAAATACATATTTATCTTATCGTATTACACTCACGTTTAAACATTTTGAGAATTTTGAGTAAAAGAAATTTGTTTCAATGATAAATGGATTCATATTTTCATAAGAGCTGTTTAAAATTTTAATTTCAATCAATCAATACACTTAAATAATATTAGTAACTCCGCCAATTTTCATGTCTTGATTAAATTTAACATCTTTTGTGATTGTATATATTAAATCTAAAACTGTTAATATGTTGAATTCCTTGACGATTTAATGGCTTAGAAATATAAATATCCTAGATTTTTAATAAAATTTAGCATATATACTGTTTGTTGTAAAAATCAGTGATTATCTATATAAAAATTTTAATTCATATTTCGCTAATTCGATAAATGGTCTATCAAAGGATGTTGAAAAATACTTTTTATTTAAATTTAATATAAAATAGATTGCATTCATTGCTTATTACTCGAATTCTGTTTAAAAATTTATGTATTTATAATCTAAAATATGGTATAAATTGGATAATTCTGACAATACAATACCTATATAATGTTTCTAGGCTATATTTTATCGATATTTGATAAAATCGACGAAGACCACTGATTCATTTGAAGATGTTCATTTATAAATAAAAAATATAATTCATTTTTTCCATTGAAATATATATTATGATGATTTACACCAAAGACAATATTCATTTTTGTATAGTTATATTTTAATAATCAATTTTACATGATAATCAATATATTTGAATGGTGTCAGCAATGTAAAACATAAATAACTAGATTTCATGATTTGTTAAAAAAGATTTAGGAATGACCAGGTCAGAGAATAGCTTTAATAACAAAAGCCATCATGGGCATTTGGCTAAAATTCAAAAATTTTTTAAATAATTCACAATTCAAATATGAATCCTTAATAATATACTCCCGATACATTTATTTTCGATGACATTTTATTTGAATTATGTCGAATCCTAAACGAATGCAAACTAAATATAATCATATTGGTATAGAATAAACCTATAACCTTTTTCGAATTAGATCATAGGTATATAATATTTATCTTCACTAATCTTTAGCGCATCATTCTTTCGTTTTTATCATAAAAAAATCTATGATATATTTTCGCACAACAAATATACCGTATTGAAAAATGTTCGAAATAAAAAAATCATAAATAAATACAGATTTCGGCAAATCCATTTGTATTTATTTTTAAACAATATTTGTTAATAATATTCGAAATATGTAAGATTGTTATTTTTTATATCTTAAGTTATTTGATCTAATATATTAATTGTCAAAATAAAATTCGCATATATTTAAAAATATTACTGTTTAAAATATAATATCTAATGTTTTACCATCGTCGCTTTTCAGAGTTCAGAAAAATCGTCTCTAATTGAATTTTCTTTATGTATCTAATTTATTCACACATTGATATGAACACTGTCTCTATAAAGCACGTTATGTCTAAATAGAAAACTAAAAACGGTCTATTAATCAATTAAAATTGATGATGAATAAACCATTTTTACATGATTTATTGTAGGTATAATTGAATTGTTAATAAGACTACGAAATAGAGAATAAGCCAAATACGATATGAATTTATATAATTTTAATTGATATTACAATATTAATAAATTCTAGTTATTTTTGCATGCATATTGTTATCATTTTTATGAAATAAAATTGGACAAAAATATATTTAAACCATTTTACTCGATTTACAAACACATTTATTCATGATAATTGCTTATTTTTTTATAATGGATTACATATCTATCGTCTTGTATGTGTAGATAATTTTACTAATATATGTCAAAAATATAGTAAACAAAATTTCATACTATCCTTATTTTTTATGAATCTATTGTCGATTGCATTTTAATTTTAAATGATAGTTGAAAAGCATCATTGACATATTTTCACAATCCTAAATACACGATGCTGAATAAATGCTGTACAAAGGAATCTGATATGAAATTTATAATTGTTGACACTGGTTATCATAGAGTGCTAAAATGTTTATATATATCCATCCCTTATATTTAATTATCAATTAAATGAAAGAATAAAAAACTTTCGTATAATTTGACAATAACACTTACATGTATATTACATAGTTTGCATTCATATTTTTTTTATTGTATATTTACGATTTATTAAGAATTGACTTTTTGGTTTGACTATATCTACATTTAATTAAATCGAATATTCTTGACTGCGATATTTTTTTTCAAAATCGATAATGACCTATACTAGTTCAATATTATAATCAATGATTTTTGACATATTCATAGTTAGTTCAGAAAAAAGATGACTGAGATATATATATATATATATAAATTGATTATTCGACAACAAGAGGTGTACCGAAATAATTTTGCATATATAATATATCAGGCCTCTTTGCTACTAATAAAGTAAATATCAGAATGAGATATATTAATATAGGTATATATATTAAAATAATGATAAATTGGGAATATCGATTTAAAATTCATATGACATTTATTTATAGTTTCAATTACCAAAATTACGTATTTTTAATTCAAATTTTTAGATATTCAAATTACGACTCTAATCGATATTGTTTATGTAATTACTTGCCATTTTAAAAGCCATTTTTTTAATATTTATGATATCATGCAAATATTTTTTGATCTAAAGTATTTAGAAATTATGAATCTTTAAGATAAGGATAATTACAATAAATATAATGTGAAATGCAAAATATATTTATGTTTCATTGTTAAAAAATGAAAAAAAATTTTGGCATGTACGGTGACATTTTATTTCTTTTATTTTATAATAATTATGATTTAGCCATCTATATTGATAATTTAGATAAATATATTGTCGTATATACTTTTGAGAAGAAATATAAAAAAAGGTTTTACATTACTTTAATTTATTTAATTTCCAGTATATTTCGTTTGTATTATCGTCTTAAGTTAGTTCATTTTACCTCACAAATTTTTAACAGCCAATTTGTATTTGTATTTCAATGGTAGAATACTTATATGAATAGTGTTTGAAATCGTCATCCCTGTAAATTCAACTTTTTATTTCATTAATAGAAAGTATGACTTTTATTAAATTATGTATACTTTTATTTACATGTAAATAATATCAATATTTCGATGGTCTTAAAGGTCATATTATTTTGTAAAATTCAATATAGTTGAATAATATATTAGGTTATTTTAATGTATGTTGAAACAAACAATTTAAAATTGATTGTATATATTTATTGCAAATACTTTATTGTGAGACAATAATTTTTTTAAATTATTTGAATATCTATCAAACCAATGATTTATTAAACATATACAGTTTTAAAAGATATATAGGAACATATCTTTAAGTATATTATAATCCATCATATAGATTAGCGGTTAATTCATTGATAATAATAATTATAATATTAATAATAATCCATCACATAGATTTTACCGTCAAATTTTTAATTTTACATTTAATGAAGTTCTGTATTTTCTCTATAGCGTGTAAAAAAGCACACCCGAAACCACGTCATATTTTCTACCTGTCTTATGTTTCCACCTGTTTATTTTTCAGAAAAAATCATTTTTTTTGAATTATTGACAGAAACAAAATTTGGAATATTTCTAAACTTTCGTTATGGTTATCACTTGGCATGCGCCTAGTAAACGATGAAATATAGATCAAACACTAGCTTTAACATTTAATAGAAGAAATAAATTGTCGAGCTTGTGTTAAATATAGTTTCTAAGGATGGAATTGAAAATTTATATCCTATGTTTGAGATTTTAGACAAATATTAAGATTTAATAATTGATTTGAATTCAAAATACATAAAACTTAATTAATTTATTTGAAAAAAATAATCGAAGCGTAAAATTTGTTCGCAAAATGAATATTAATCTATATTTTCAATTTATATTTAGTAAAAGTAATGGGCTTGATTACATTTTAAAACCATTTTTTTGAAACACATGTGTATTTTTCAAATGTTTTTCAAATATTGCCACCGAATGGCTGATTAGTAGAAAGAATGTACTGTATTACGTTAACATTAATTAAAACTAACTTTCATGTCGTTAAATACTCCGAATACATACGAAGGAAAATAAATAATTTTTATAGGAAAAAACTGATATTTAAACATCAAAATTAAGGCGACAATTAATATTTGATTAAATACAGCAAAAAACTTTTTACAAGTGATTATTGAAATTTGAACTGCTTATAAAAACATGTACAGGGGCCGATATAACTCAAATTATTTTTTACTTGACATAAATTTCAGTAAATATCAATTACGATGTTTTATGAAAAAAAATCTTCAACACCTTGAATGTACCTATACAAATAAATATATTTCAAATTTCGAAATTAAAAGCGTTATATTATTTTTTACAAAATCATGTTTGACACAATATTCATAAGTAAAAATAATTATAATTATTTCACAATCGTTTCTGACGAAATTTGACAGCATATTCTTAGGCTGGCAATAATTTGGTTAAGTAGATTTGGTTTAACGTTCAATCATCAGCTCCCAATAGTAAGTAAAATCGGATTTTATATTTATTTGCCTAATTCATAAAATCATATGCAGAATTTATCGAACAAAACAATACGTTTAAATAAAAAAAAATGTTGGCTGATTTAAATTAGAATTTTAAACATCTTATTCTTTTTTAGTGTTCAAGGATTTCTGGAAAATTCTCTTCTGAATGTTGTGATAAATTTTTGTGGTTATTATTAGAAATTCAAATAAAGGATAAGACAATTCGTTTAATAAGATCAGTGTGGCCATTAATTAACCCGTTTTTTGCATTGATTCTTCAAACATTTATTTGATGGCATATTGCGAATTGTATTCTTTGTTAGAAATATTTAGATTTCCATAAAATTTGAAAATGACAAGTGGCGATAAAACCAAGTATTTCATGCTAATATATGTATGTGTAAAAAGTGCATTTTTGGTATAAAAATTGATTATATCAGCCTCGTATGTATTCAGTTGATTTCATTCGATGAAATTTGGCTGACATAGAGATCAAAAAAGAATTTTAAATAGAAACAAAATATTAAAATTATCCAAATTATTGATGATAATACAAATTTATTAAATAGAATCGACCTCGCTAAACATAAGATTGTCTATTAATTTGATTCGGTTTTGTATAATTATCTTTTTTAAATTCCAAGATCCAAACTATGTTGGAACGACTATAATCCAGCAATTCTTTGGATTAAATGTATAATTTAATTTTTTTTTTACGAATTAAGCATGTCTGAAGAAATTATATAGTAATCATATATTTATTTAATATTATAAAAAATATTTAATGATTCATTTGTAGCCCTATTTAATTATATTTTTCCATTCAAATTAATAAAAGTAGTATAAGAAGGCAATTATATCCGAAAGCTAATTTACTGAATCACTTAATAATGGATATATCTTTGGAATCAATTAAAAATTTCACAACCGTTATATTCAAACAACTATATGCTTATCAGAATGGAACCAGAAATTTGGCATTCAGTGGCCTTAATCTTTATATACTTATGGCGACCATTAATATTGGTCTACAGGGAAGAAGCTATCATCAGATGTCCAATTTTTTAATGGATGATTTCGAAGAACTCTATGATAGACAATATTTAAGATGTTCTAAAACGGCTGAAAAATGGAAATATCTAATTTATATAGCAAAAGACATATCAAGTATGAGATCATCACTGTTTACTTCGCTATATTTAGATATTCATTTCGAACGAATCGCAATGCAAATTTTTGATTTGTTTATTAATAACGTAAATATGTCTCATCCAAGTACTTTAGCACAGGCAATGAATAAATGGATATCGAGGAGGATGTATGGATCAATTAAAAACATATTTCATGAATCAAACCTACATTTGTTTGGAGAGTCTATTATGAGTGAAGATAGGTTAATTTTTGTTTATACGCTTTATTTTGTTGCAGATTGGCAAAATAATTTCGACTCTAGACTAACTGAATATGACATATTTTATGACGACCATGGTCATGAATTATATGTTCAAATGATGAATCAGGTCAACCTTAATCGCGTATTCGTCTCAAAAACTAATCACTTCAAGATTATTTTCAAAGAAATGAATAGCGATTACATTTACTCGGCCATTGTATTGCCAAATAAAGGGCAGAATATCCACAATGTGCTAAAAGATTTTAAAGTATTTTGGATGATATATTAAGTTTGATAAAATGAACGATTATTTTGATCAATCACGACGGGTATATGTTCATTTAAAGCTACCAAGATTTAGAATAATTGCTCAAAATGATTTAGTTGAATCAATGATGCACTTTGGAATCACAGATATTTTTGATAAAAATCAATCTGATTTTGGAAGGATGACGCATAAAAGTGTATTTATCGGAAATATAATACAAGTCTCATATATTGTTGTTGATCATTATGCTAGTAAATATACTCATACTGATATAATTAACAATCCAAAATCCTCTTCATCCCCATATGCTATCAACGTGACAAGGCCATTCATGTTTTTCATATATTCATATGCACATAACATTGTGTATATTAGCTCTGTGGTGACAAATCCTGAATTCTTTTAGATTCAAATATACTTTGCCAATATTATCTGAAATATTTATTTTTTTAATATTTTTGTCACTATTAATATTTAAATATAAATCAATGTTTCGTCAAAATTATATTACGAATCTATATATATTTGTATACACTAAATTCTGACCTTTAATGTAGTTTTAAGTATAGTTTTTCGTCAATTTTAATAGAGAATTAGAATTAAATATTTCAGTTCAAATTTTAAAAAGATGTATAAATTTATATATTTCTCGTTCATTTTTTTTGAATCTATTTATGTTAAATAGAATAGTGTCACTACCGTCACTTACTCATTCTCTCGGTAACGCATTTTAATCCTATCCAAGGTCATTCGATCTTACCACAATCATAACTATCTAAACTTTTATCATTTTTAGCATTGAAATTATTGTTTTTTCAATCTTTCTGTTCGCGTCATGTTCAATATTCATATTTAGGCGGTTCCATAACCTCTAAATGTTCATTTTGATGGTCTGTATTAATATATGGGGAGAATATTTTATTTGAGTAGAATCCAGGTATCATCGATTTCATTTTTGAATGGTTTACAAATAATATTTGATATTTAAATCTGGGGTGGGGTATATCCCTTTTCGGGTAGGTGTTTTATGCTGGAATCTATAATGCAAGGTTTCATTCAATCAATCTAACTTTCTGAAAGTGGCGGACGACACAGTCGTTCTTCAAATATTCTAGTTTAAATACATTTTGAGATATGTTTCACATCATAAAATGATTTAGATTGTTTTGTGATATATTTGATTATTATTTTTAATTAATTTTCTATGTATATATATAACCAACACGTAATGGTCAATAAGAATTTCAAATATCCAGAAACAGGAAAAATTAGCAGTATTGTTTTAAATTAAATATAATATAGGTTCATCAATTTATCATTCGAATTTGTAGGCGAACTATATTCCCAGATGTATAGAGCACACTATTATATAAGGGATATTACCTAAATTTACACAAAATTTCATTTAACATATAAAGGCGGTGCAGATATGGAGGCATCATTGTTCTCCTGTGGAAAAATAATAAGCCTCTACATCGACAAGTACGGTAATTTATTAAAATCAATTGATTGAAATTGGAAGAATAGAAATAATACCAAATTATATTTGTAAAAATACACAGGATTATCGGTCACAATCAGCTATAATCGACTCCAATTCGGTTTTTTTGCAGTAAAATTTGATTCGTCTGTTTTTTTTTGCGGTGATTTCCAGTTTAATAATGTGTATATTTTTGTCTAATTTGCTTTTTGTCGCGTAAAATTTTGTTATTCGTCGTCTAAATTTAACTGGAAACCGCTACAAATAAACAGATGTACCAAATTAGAACGAACGGATGCAAAATAGGAATAAGCAAACGCCAATTAGGATCAAAAATCTTGTATATGATAAAATATAAAATTGTTGTTATTTAAATATTTTTATGATTCAAACCCCTTATATATTAAATGTATTACTTGATCCAGATTCAATTCTATATATTCTTGAAATAATAAATTGGTATTCACAAAAGAATTCAAAACCAAATATTTTTTGTTCACAAATAGTCAAAGATATGACTTTTATTATTGAAGAAACAAAATCTCTATTATAAAACAATAGACAGTTATTTCCACTTTTTGTTGAGATTTTTGTTAAATTAATTGAAATTCAATGTTGCATCATTAATTATACGACCAAATTGAAAATATCATTAATATACTCAAAATCTAGATATATACCACACAAAAATATGAAGAATCTAATAGTGAATTGATTTAATATTTGACTCCATAACATCAATTACACTAAGATGACTCTTTATAATCCGAATAATGTATATTAGATAATGACTGAAATTTAAATTACAATATTTATCAAAAAAATCATTAACAAAACGTAGATTTAATTAAGATAATGGTTATAATATGTACTTAATTTGTTTTTAAAAACGTAGGAGTAATAAAATAATTTTTGTTTCAAATGGTCATTGATCATAACAATATATAATTTCAATATAATAGTTGATAAGCATTTCGTAATTGATATATTATCTTCCGTCCATATTCAAAATAATCATTTGTTACAACGAATTATTCAAGGTCGTGGATGATTCCTAATATAATGTAAACGAAAGAAATGTCTAACGTATAGAATTCGAGAAAATTTATCATAAAAGTAACAAAACTGAATATTGTTTTAGGATAATATAAAAATATTGCGTTTTTGATGATTCTAAATAAGCAAGCGAAAATAGAACATAAATATATCATATGACTAGGAAATTTCCAAAAATATTTTTTACATATAAATACACTACATATATTAAATTAAAACCAGAACAATTGTTTATAAACCATTTTAATAATTATTGTTAAAATACGCAATATCGAACAGTTTTATAAAACGAAATATCATTTCATATATTTCGAAAAATATTCGCAACTTAGAAATTTTCTAGAAAACAATGAGGGATTAAGTTTCATTTTATAAATATTAATTAAGAGGTATGGTTGATTATAAAACTAAAGATATCACACATAATAGAGTTTTTCATACAGTGACAATATTCTTGCCAATATAAATTATTGATAATGATTTTGACTCGTTTAATACTGAAAATGAGAAACAATGCTTGTTCCAACTTCTTGAAGTTTAAATTCTTGTATTCAGGGAACGATGATTATTCATCGTAGATACACAACATATTATAATAATTATCATAAAATATACAGTAATTATCCATATTTGTGAACTATATTTTTAAACATCACCGAAACATCAACAATCATTATTATTAACACTATCCGGTATCATAATTAACATTTATATAATCATTTGTCTGAAAATGTTGGACATCAAATACATTTTTGGCAGTTAAATATGCACATTTATTCGTTATCATATATTTGTTTTATAAATTGAAGTAAATCATAAAATACTTCAATCTAAAGCGTTCTGCGGATATTTAAAATATAATCATTAGTGATAAAATTGCTTTTTAACGAATTGACTATCGATGGTATATTTGCACTTACTTGTATTGATGTTGAGATACAAACATCAAATTTTTTTTTTATAACGTTGAGATTATTTAAAATATCAAAAATATTTTGAAGCTTACCAATATTTAAAATCTAGATATGAAACAGCATACAGATTCAATTACTTGAGAAATATCAATCATGATTTGTTAACGTTGATGATTTGAGAGGAATTGATCTTTCAAAGATCTAAATTATTTCTGAAAGAATCTGATGCAGACCATTCTAATTTTACGGGTGACAAAAATGTCTTATGTCTGAAGTTTTGAACATTTTTGATACAATGTTATAATATCACTAAAGATTGGTGATTTCCTTAAATTAAAACACCAAATGATTTAATTGTGTTGTTAAAAATATAGTTTGTTTTACGTATTTCTAAAAAAATTAAAATCTATTAAATTACATCAGACCAGGATCTATTATAATAACAATTCTTTGAATTATGATAGCTAAAAGAGGTCAAGACGTTCGATAAAATCCCTTTTGCTGTTTGTGCGATTGATGTGATATGAAATACAATAAGGTTTTCTTCTCTGTTTTACTTGTCTTACAATGCAAGTATGACATATACAGATAGTAAACTGTTTGGTAACTTTGCTCTAGCTATTCTTATATATGATTGATGCCATTAGAAACAGACTAAAGTTATCGAAATCCCGTATTATATAAAGTGTAACCCAAGGCTTTATCTTGTAATTAAGATGTTGCAGTTTTTAGATGATTAAACGAACGAATTTCATAATATAAATAAAGCAAAGAATAAAAATTTTATTATTTAAATCAAAATCAACCAATCGACATGTAAGAGATTTGTCTTGTTACATATAATACAAATTCGAAACCCCTGTCGACACTACATCTTATCTAGTGATGTTATCAATAGACAATAACTTCGATTAAATAATATAAATAAAATTCAACATCAAATTTAATGCTATCGACGGCCAATATTTTAATAAATACCAACTTCCTTTAAACTTCATATATATATATATATATA